>CM049567.1:1659896-1941872 GCA_027123335.1 Amphiprion clarkii | reverse complement strand
AAAATCATCATGAATCCTGGCGCAAAAAAACCCCTCACTATACTATGTCGAAAAAAAATGCGACTTTTCAAACATGTTGTAAAAACGTGCCATATGATGAAATAATGTAAAAGAGGCCATGAAAAACACTCCAGAAAGGTTTTCTTTGAAAAAAAACATCATAAATTTTGGCGCAAAAAAACACCTTAATATACTATGTCAAAAAAAAATGCGATTTTTCAAACATGTTGTAAAAATGTGCCATATGATGAAATAATGTAAAGGAGGGCATGAAAAACACTCCAGAAACTTTTTCTTTGAAAAAGAAATCATCATGAATTTTGGCGCAAAAAAACACCTTAATATACTATGTCAAAAAAAAATGCGAATTTTCAAACATGTTGTAAAAACGTGCCATATGATGAAATAATGTAAAGGAGGGCGTGAAAAACACTCCAGAAAGGTTTTCTTTGAAAAAAAAATCATCCTGAATTTTGGCGCAAAAAAACGCCTTACTATACTATGTCGAAAAAAAATGCGATTTTTCAAACATGTTGTAAAAACGTGCCATATGATGAAATAATGTAAAGGAGGGCGTGAAAAACACTCCAGAAAGGTTTTCTTAAAAAAAAAAATCATCATGAATTTTGGCGCAAAAAAACGCCTTACTATACTCTGTCAAAAAAATGCGACTTTTCAAACATGTTGTAAAAACGTGCCATATGATGAAATAATGCAAAGGAGGCCGTGAAAAAACAGTCCAGAAAGGTCTTCTTTGAAAAAAAAATCAAATTTTGGCACAAAAAACTTCAGTTTGATGTTTTAACTTCAGTTTGAAGCTTCAGCTTGATGTTGTAGCTTCAGTTTGTAGCTTCAGTTTGACGTAGCTTCAGTTTGATGTTGTAGCTTCAGTTTGTAGCTTCAGTCAGATTTTTTTAAAGCTTTGTTTTGATGTAGTTTCAGTTTGTAGCTTTAGTGTGATCTTTTAAAGCTTTGGTTTGATGTAGCTTCAGTTTGTAACTTCAGTTTGACGTTTTAGCTTCAGGTTGTAGCTTCAGTTTTGTGTAGTAGCTTCAGGTTGTAGCTGTAGTTTGATGTAGCTTTAGTTTGATGTAGCTTCAGTTTGTGTTGTAGCTTTAGTTTGATGTTTTAGCTTCAGGTTGTAGCTTTAGTTTGATGTTTTAGCTTCAGGTTGTAGCTTCAGTTTGTAGCTCCAGTTTGTAGCTTCAGTTAGATTTTTTTTAAAGCTTTGTTATGATGTCGTAGCATGAGTTTGTAACTTCAGGTTGATTTTTTTAGCTTCAGTTTGATGTTGTAGCTTCAGTTTGACACTGTAGCTTCAGTTTGATGTAACTTCAGATGGTAGCTTCAGTTTGATGTTTTAGCTTCAATCTGTATCTTCAGTTTGATGTTTTAGCTTCAGTTTGTGGCGTTAGCTTCAGCTTGTAACTTCAGTTGGATGTTGTAGCTTCAGTTTGTAGCTTCAGTTTGACGTTTTAGCTTCAGGTTGGAGCTTCAGTTTTGTGTAGTAGCTTCAGGTTGTAGCTTCAGTTTGATGTAGCTTCAGTTTTGTGTTGTAGCTTTAGTTTGATGTTTTAGCTTCAGGTTGTTGCTTTAGTTTGATGTTTTAGCTTCAGGTTGTAGCTTCAGTTTGTAGCTTCAGTTTGATTTTTTTAGCTTCAGTTTGATGTTGTAGCTTCAGTTTGATGTAGCTTCAGTTTGTAGCTTCAGTTTGACTTTTTAAAGCTCCTAAGCCAAAAGGAGCAATCTGCCGGTTACCAGCAGATGACCATTGCCTCAGACTTGGAGGTGCTGATTCTCATCCCATCAACTTCCCACTCTACTCCAAACCGCCCCATTGTGTAATGAAGGTCATGGTCTAATGAAGGCAACAGAACAATATCATCTGCAAAAAGCAGAGATACGACATAAAGGTCCTCAAACCGGTGCCCTTCCTACCCACTGCACCTTCAGATCCCGTCCATGAATGTCACAAACAGGATTGGAGACAAGGAGTGATGTTGAAATGTGTTTGACTCTGTGCTGGGACTACAAGCACAGCTCTGACTTTAGTTGTGCAAAGACTGTGAAGGAAATTCCTAATCAATTATTACAGGATGCAAAAGCCTTTGCATAACATGTTTATACTCATGCTATGCTCATATGATGTACTTGTACCATAGTGAACCTTGTGACTCTGCCTTGGGTTTGATTTGTACAAGACCTTCAGTTTACAGTTCTAACACTTGATAAAATCATGGTCAACTTTGCTCTGCCTCCAGGTGAGGTCAGAATATGATTTTAAAAAAAGAGCCTGCAGAAGACCTTGGGGGATGTGTAGTCTTCAAGCTATAGCTTAGGACAATGAGTAACTTCTATCCTGTTGACCTGGACCTTTCCTTCTACTCATTCCTCTCGGCTCATTCATCTGAGCTGTTTATGTGAGTCCATCTGCAGATGCCGAATTGATCTTACAGGAAGACAAACTTTATGACTTCAAGCTAAACAAGAGCTAAAACAATACAAAAAGGGAAACCGGATTGAGGGGGAAACAAAATCAAACTAAATACAACATATGCAAAATCCAAACAAAACTAACTATTAAATCCAACACCGAAGTCCAAGGGACAAACCTAAAACAACAAAACTACACTAAGCAAACAGAGTACTCACAAACCAGGGGAACAAAACTAAAGGAGCAAGGAAGCAGGCACAGGGTATCCAAGAACAGACAAGAGACTAGACAGGTGAAGAACAGGCTGAAGACAATACTGCCAGGAATCTGGGGAGAGAACTGGGTCCATGGGTGGGTATTGCAGTCCAGAGGTGATGCAGGTACTGAAGGGAATCCAAAAGGGAGAAGCTGAATCCATGTGGGGAATCTGAGTCTGGAGATGAGCAAGGATCTGACAGTCTATGGTCCGGCGGGGAGTGAATGACTGAACTTGGTTTATATAGTGAGCAGGTGAGGTTGTGGGCAGATGACTAATTACTGCAGCTGAGCAGGTCACTGCAGTCAGACTGCAGAGAGAGAGACAGGGACGAGAGAGACAGGGACGAGAGATAGATGACAGACAGAGGGAGCCAAAGGGACAGACAGGTCAAAACAGATAGACAGATGAAGAGGAACAATGGGAAAAGGAAGGAAAAGGAGGGAGAAGGAAGTGAAGAACAGGGGCTGGAGCAGGGATCAAAACAATACATGCAAATGTAGGGGCACTTGCAAAAGACTACCATTAGTTGGGCTAAGGGCTAGGCTGTGATAAGGTTCGGCTCTGGGAGCTGTGTGAAAATTAATGAAGACAAAACACAAAAATTAGTTTACCGGTAATGTATTAAAAATAATCAACAGAAAATACTTGAATATATCAAGGCAAAAACAATGATCAAAATAATAATACAAAACACAAAACAATAACAGAAAATCAGAATCAGAAAATCAAAAAAAAAAAAAAAAATCAACCTTCACCTGTCCTTCAATCAATCCAATTAAGAATAAGCAGCTTCACATTCAACAATATAAAGTGACTATGTGCTTAGTTCAATTATCAATAGTCCACTGATAATTCCTGGTTGAAGTGAACGATAAGCTGATTCATAAAACAGTTCCAACAAATTCCTACAAATTCCAACAAAGTCCAACAAATTCCAACAAGTCCAACAAAGTCCTACCACACCATTCTGGAAGGGATGAAGCTGTGGGGCTTTAGACCTGCCAATGAGTGGGGTGGGTGAAGGGGTGAAACGTGTCAGACGGTTGTCCAGTGTGGTCCAGGGTAGCTCGCCATCAGTTCAAGCCTAACCTGTTCAGCAGACAGGCTTCATAATTATCATCATCATTATCATCATCATCAGTCATTCGTCATATTAGTTGCTCACCAATATTCAATGTTCAGCACAATGTGGGTTCAGGTGGGTGGCATCCAGAAATCCAAAAGCAGTTGCAGGCCTGTTAGCATTAGCATGAGTATTATAATGAGCCATGGCATAATATTAACCAACTTCCAACATGCTTAACAGGAGTTTGAACTCACGTCCTCTTTGATGCTGTTATTTCCAGGTTTCCAGGCTTGTAAAAAGTGAATGGTTTCCAGAGATGAGTGCTGTGGGGTGATCCTGCTATTCAGTGACTGTCTGTGACTGAATGAAGCTGATGGGCTTCAACTTCAAACAAAGGAACAGGGGTGGATTCCAGGTGTGAGAGGTGATTGGCTGAGGTGTTGAGAGTGACTGTCAGAAGGTCCAATAATATGGAAGTGACTGACTGCAACTGATTGTGACTGATTGTGACGGGCAGGTGTCTGTTCATCACTATTCCAGAGTGAATGCTACATGTCCAAAAGCTTTTATCCACCCCTGTACATAACTTTGATACACAGAAATTACTTTTAGGGTTTTAGGGCCGACCAAAGAAGAACTTTAGTATCTTCTTCTCTGTCTCTAAGAGTAGTAAAATACATAGAAATAAAAAAAATGATAATAATAAAAAGCAGTGACACATTGTCAAAATCAAGTAAAGTGTAACACTGATGAAGTGACATGAAGACCTGCAGTGTCACAGTTCATTGTGTTTGCTATGGAGGTTCAGGAAACAACATTATCTCCTTCATCACTGTGAAAAAAACTGTCCTTTGTCAACAGGTCAAATTCGGTATACTTTCAACTGCATATAAATTCAATTTATATATTTTACAACAATCATAGCTGATATTTGACAAGCCCAAAGGCATAAAGGGTTGGTTAAATGTTACAGAAAACATGCAAACATGATGCAAAACCTGCATAGATTCTGCTAGACTGTAGCACTGCAGTCATTTTAAATCATCACATGTGAATATACAGGCAGGTAAATTGCAGCAACATAGCTGTCACACTTTTTATAGAAAACTATGTGTTCAGTGACAGAACTCAACTATAGATGACTTAGTTCTGGAGATTTTGTAATAAAAATTATAATAAAAGAAATTTTTTCTCCTGCATGTTATGAGATCTGCAGTATATTATATATATGCTTCATAACTTTTTGGCACAACGAGCACAAAAACTGTACATTTCCTGCATTTTTGGCCAACGTCAGTGGCTTCTGTTCACCGCATTGAGGGACTGCGTATCAGAAATGCCAGGACGACCCTGGTTTTTCATAGCAGAGACAGATCACGCTCCATAACTGGCTGCTCTCTTTTGGTTGTAATTGATTCAGCCAGCATAGAAGAGGAGAAGCCAGGCGGAGTGAGCCCAGAGAACAGCAAGAGAGAGAGGATCGAAATGCTGCAGGCAGGAAAAGACGAGCATTAACAAAAGGCAAGGCCAGAGAGGTATAGAAACACAGAGACGACTGGAACATGACTGACTGTATGGCGGAGAATTGAGGCTGGAAGCAGAGGTTTCTGAACAGTAGGTGACCTACCTCCTCACACCTGTCTCCAATCCTGCAATCAAGCCAGGCAGAGCGGCTGCCCGCTGAGGCACAAGTGGAGGGCATAAAGAAGTGGCCACAAACTGAGTGGAAAAGTGTCTTTCTGACATCATGAATCACGTCATGAACTCACTGGACTTATTCTGAGGCCTTTTAAGGCCGACTGAATGACCAAACTATATACAAAGCAGTTAAAAGTAGCTTAACCTCGACCAGCTGCATAAATACCACAATTAAGCCAAAAATTACTCATGCCAATGCCAACTTTGGATTTATATTCTTTGACCGATGGCTGGAAATGACAGAACAAGAAAAAAATCCAATAATGTCAAGGGTCTAAATAATTGTGGACACGGCTTGTTTTTATAAAAATGCCACAAAAAAAAAACATAGAAATACTTAAAATTACTCATTAACATTTCTAACACAATGTCTTTCCATCTTTTGTCACTTGTCTTTACTATAAATCAAAATTTTGGCATGGACACGAACAATTTTGGGCCTAACTGTATCTGCACAGCTACCAGTACTTTAACTTTTCATACTTGAAGTACATAATGCTGATTATACGTCTGCTCAAGTAATGTTCTGAATGCAGGACTTTTCCTTGTACTATGTTTAGAATGTTCTCCAACACACTCCACATAATCATATTGTTGATTAGCTGATGGCACTTTAAACAGCACGAATCGTCACACCTCAATTCAGTCCTTACAGCCTTATTATGTTAAAGATTTATCCACCAAATGACAAAAAACAAGACAAAGTTCTCATATTTACTGTCAGAAATGAACAAAGGAACAAATGAGAAAAATGGGAAAAGACTTCCTCAGGAGAAAATGCGTTTTTCTACCTAGTTTATATGTTCATATAAATTCCAGAATAAACAGTCAACACCATGGCTGAGCTTTCCCATCTTGAAAATGCACTGATGACACTCAGATTCTGATTTCTGAAACTTCGTACATTTCCTAACAAACTTGAGAAACGAATCCTGTTTCTGCATCATCATTCTTCTTTAGAAGGAGTTTCTGGTTCGAACATGTACGACTGAATCTCTCCAATGTACCTATTTGCCATTGTGTTGCATAGAGTAGTTTTACAGTATTTGAACAGAGTCAAATGTGAGCTGGAGTGCTCAAGCTGCAGCAAATGGAGTGAGGTGGATGAGAAGAGATTCGGAGCCTTCGTAGTTTTGCATATTCCAGAAAAAGCAACGGGAAAGTTTGACATCTACGCTATTACAAGGCAGGAACAGATCATTTATCTGCAGCCTTGATACACAGAGGTACACTTTTGGAGGTTAAACCAGCAGCCAGACAGGAAGTTCTTAATTAAAGCAAGAACATCGAAGTTCAACTGGAAGGCATTCTGGGAAGAAATCCCAATGTACGAGCAGCTCTATTAATATATCTGTCACTTCAGGGAATTACTGGGGTTGATTTGGGGTCTAGGAAGTTTTGCCTCTCAGTGATTCTCTTGGGTATTTAATGTTACAAATTAGAGCTTTTGTCAACAATTCTTTTTTATTTTATATATATATATATATATATATATATATTTAAATTAATTAATTTATTTTTTAAAATTTTTATTTTGCTCATTCATTTTCTATATGTGGATCTTACAGGGTTAAGAATCACTCTTAGGTCTTCAAATGTAATTTCTTTAAGTACAATCACAGTCATAATACTAAAAAAATCCTTAAAAAAAAAAGCCATTAAAAACTAAAAATCGATTCCATAAAAAAAAGAAATTTTGAGTATTGGGTCATTTTGGTAGAATTTAGTTTTGTTAGTTTTTCTTGTGAACAATAAAAAATAGAAATATCCAGAAATATCTTGAAGATTTTTATTTTTTTTGGTCATCTGTCAAGTGTTCTTGACATTCTATAATAATTCTTTAGTGTTTCTCACATCAGTTCCCAGTTCATAACACATATATTTTTAAAATTTGAACTCACTTTTTCTCCTCAGCAACAGATAAACAATATTCGAAGGGTTGAAAAGATGTTTACTGGACTTGGAAGGTTAATTAATTTCATGCTGCAGCTCGTCTGTTCCTCTGGGGATGTTAGACTTGCGGCTGTGCTCAGTGGGTTTTTTCTGTATCTTTCACAAAATCTCAAACACAGGAGACTGAACCATTTATCAAGATTCAAGACCTTAATTTATCACAGACACAATTATACATAGTGTAATGTGCAGTGAAATGCATTGATGAAATGCATTATCTCCAGGTTGATTCAGAGGTCTTCATTTTGACTACACACTTTGAGTCATTTTCTGCTTTTCTTTAAACATGGGAAAAATGTCTCTTAAGTTGGCCTTTCATAATCAAATGCTGCTTTGAGAAGACATATTGCGGCTGCTCCCCGGATGTCCTGATTAATGATGATCGAATTCATTTTGAGGCCTGTTAGTGCTAGGAAAAATATGACACAAAAGTATGCTGTGCTTCAATTCACATGACAATGTGACAACTTAGTAAGTTCATGAGAAATGTGTGACCCTGAAAACTTGTTTTCTGGCCAGAAGAGGCTGAGAAACTCGGTTGTGGTGACTCTATAAATATGCCATCCTTCTTAATCTGTTGCTCAACATGGCTATGTTTACTAAAATTAAAAAGGCTGTTGGGAAATTTGGAAACTTTCAGGAAGAAGGCGATCTTGTACTCACAAACAACTTCATATTAAAAGGTCAAAGGCCATGGTTCATGCATAGAAAAAATATCTTTTACCAAAGAAGCTCATGGTTAGAAGCTATTAGTCAGACTAGACGGATACAAGAAAATGTCCAAATCATTGAATATTCCTTGGAGTACAGTTAAACCCATCATTAAGAAATGGACACAAAGCAAAACAACAAAAGCGAGAAGTAAAATGACAAAAAAAGAGACAAAAAATTTGACAAAAAAGTTACAAAGCAACAAAAAAATGGACAAACGTATGCCACTCCCCACATAAAATTGTGATACTTATTCTGTCTGTGTGTATGGTTTGACTTTCTCTGCTTTATTTCAGTTTATTAACCCTCTACCTTTTCAAGTAGGATGGCACCATGGACTTCAAGGCTGTGTGCATGCACTGGTGGCGTCCTTTCCCTATTGCTCTTGGGGTCGCTCTCTGGCTCTGCGGGGCCAGCGTGGCTCGGGCCCCTCTGCCTGGGGGTGGGTGTCCCCGGTGTCTCTCCCTTTGAGCCCTGGGTCTGCTGGGTCTGTGCGCTCTCCCGGGGCCTTGGGGGTGGCGGCGGCTGGTCTCTTCTGGGGCGCCCTGGCTGGCCCTGGGGTTTGGGGTGGGTCGGCCCCTCCTCGCCCCTCTCCCTCCCCTGGGGGGGCCTGCGGCCCTCCGCTGCCTGGGGGTCTGGCATGGGGGCCGGGTGGTCTCTCTGGGGGGGTGGCACTGGCTCACCTGGGCACAGGCCTTAGTATTTGCCTGTGTGCCGCCACTGGAGATGAGTTTCTGCTGGCTGGGGGCTTCTGTCCGGGCCTGGTGCTGTCCTGGGGTGTGGTGGGTGGGGTCTCGGTGGCGCCCTGCATCCTGGATGTGCCGGCTCCGGGGTGGGCGTGGGGGCTCATGGCCGTCGCTTCCTGGTGGTGCGGCCTGGTTCTCCCTCCGGGGCAGGGTGCTGCGTGCGACTGGCCCGTGGTGGGGCTGTGGTGTCTGCCGGGGCGCTGCGACTTCTGGGGGTTTCGGTGCTGGCTGGGCCGGTCGGGTTCGTGTGGGCCCACCTCGGCCTCTTGCCTCCGGGCTCTGGGGGCCCTCTGCATCAGTACCAGTGGTCTTACTACCTGTCTCCCCCGCTGCTCTGTCCTCATGGGCCGGATCCACACCAGACTGCCTCTTACTGTGCACTTCACATACTTCACACGTCACTGTATATAGCTACTCTTAGGCACATATAGGGACACGACAGTTAGGACTCCGAGAGCAGGTAGGGGCGGGAACGATGGGCTCTGTGGTGGGGCAGAAGGCAGGGCTTTACGGCCTTGTCTCTTCCCCATCACTGTCTTTTTCCCTCCCCTGCTCTCTAATTTCTTTTCTTTTTAATGCACCACACACACTCACACCTTGGGGGTAGGTCTGGGACGGCTCGGGGATCTTGGGTCAAGGTAGGCTGCAGAGTAGCCATCCTCTGTGGTCCTCTGGCCTGCCCCCTGGACGCCTCACCCAGCCTCCCCACTTTTAATGCACCACATGACACTCAGGGTTACACTATCACGTGAAACAAAATGACAAGAACGATCCAGAAAACAAGGGATAAAGAAAAACTCAAGATGACAAAAATGAGACAAAAAACACAAACGAGACCAAAAGGAAACACAAAACGCCAAAATCGAGAAACAAAATGACAAAAGACACAAAAAAATTAGACAAAAAATTACAAATCAAAAAAATAATGGACAAACGAGACCACAAAAACAAAACGACAAAAATGTGAGACAAACGTTAAAAATCTGACAAAAAAAAGACCAAAAGCAACACAAAATATTACAAAAATGAGATGCAAAATGACAAAAGAACAATGAGGACCGCTTTTGGTCCACGGGCCGCATGTTGGACACCTCTTGCCTAGCGTTAAATGTTAGAAAAAAACGTGAGACATTATGCCATCCTGATGCGGTCTCAGCATGTCCAGGTATCCAGGTATCTTTGCTGTGCCTCTTCTGTGACTAATGTTCATTTTTACGAGTCTGCGCAGGGACCCTGAACGCAGCACGGCGCGGACGCTCCACGGCGGTCAGGTGACCCGCAGCAGGCAGGCCAGTCTGGGCTTCAACCGTCGCTTTGGCTCCAATGTCGGAGGTGTTTGTGCCTGGAAGAAATGGACTCTGGCAATGCACGCATTTGATCATTCAGAGATCCGATCAGCTGAGTCTGTGAATGGCGCCAAAACAGGACCCTAAACCTAAATTTCAAGAAGGTAGGAGTCGGAGGATGTTAGCGGCTTGAAGGGGGCGGGTTTGTTGTTGTTGTTGTTGATGCCCGCCGCTGTAGCTCGACAATAGCGGTCTCTAGGGAGGCAGACAGCGATTTTACGACAGCTGAATGTGTGGACAGGTCAATTAAAACACACCTTAAAAGTACCTAACGGAATATTAAACCAAATAAAGCTAGCTGAAGGTACGCCACGACGCTAATGCTAGGCTAACGTCCAGCTAGCTTGTTGCTATTGCTGTGTTCGCTGCCTGTGTTAAACTGACGCATAAAAAGCCACTAATGTACCTGTTTAACATATATTAGCTTAAAATCTGAAGCTGGGAGTTTGTGGAGTCAATACACTGCAGTTTTAGTCCATGGTCCCAGACCCCAAATTTCCAGTATCGGTACCACTCGAGGTGACCAGTCCTTTCTGGTCTTTTTAACCAGCTATATGTCTCTAGTTTGCATTTTGATATGATGCCGTTGCAGACTCACAGCTTAATAAATGTTAGCACTGGTTTAATGGACCCAATGAAAGAGTCTGAGACAAAAGTCCTAATAACACGACAGGATGGAATTTGATAGGATTTTTCCTCATTACGAAAAAATAAGAAACGCCACATGCCACACATCTGTATTAATAACTTTACAGCACAGAACAGTACTACAACAAACTTGAAACCGAGAAAGATTTTGTTGCTATGGTAACAAGATTGTCTGTGACAAAAAACAAGACACAAAATGACAAAGAAAGAAACAAAATGACAAAAACGAGACACAACAACAAAAGCGAGACACAAAACTACAAAAACAAGACACAAAGTGACAAAAACAAGACACAAAATGACAAAAAAAAACAAGGCACAAAGTGACAAAAACGACACAAAACGACTGAAACAAGACACAAAATGACACAAGTGAGACACAAAATGACCAAAACAAATAAGCATGAAAAGAAAGTACAGACAAACAAGAAATGCATTCATCTGGGTCTGATGTTTAATTATTAGAATATATTAGCCTTTCTCAAACAGTTTTATTTGATTATTGACTCATATTAGATGTGATCTTTGCATATGGTGAGGTTTAAATGAATTGTGCCCTACAGCGGTTATGGTGAATGTGACCGTTTCACTAATCAGTGATAAAGCTGCCAGTATGGAAAGACTCTCACATCCTGATGTACTCATGATAACCCAACGTACATTTTAGTACCACTTAGGTTTGGTCACCTGAGATGGTTCCAGTATCTGGTCAGGCCCATGGACTATTTATTGTCTTATTTTGTGCATCATGTCTTGTTTTCTAACATTACTTTCCCCTCTTCGCAGGTGAAAGAGTCCTGTGCTTTCATGGGCCATTGCTCTATGAGGCAAAGGTTTGTTCAGCACTTTGTCTGTGTGTGTTTGTGTTATTACTCGTGGTTTATTAACTGCAAAGCAAAGATGAGTTATTGACTGAACTGACCTGTGTGTGTTTTCTTGTTTTACAGTGTGTCAAAATCAACATAAAGGATAAACAGATTAAATACTTCATTCATTACAGCGGATGGAACAAAAAGTGAGGCTCTTTGGTTTGGTTTAGCTCTGGTTTTCTGTCTGTATTCCTCTCTGAGTGTTGATTTCACATCCACTACTGTATCAGTTGTTTTGGTATATGTGTGTGCCATGTATACGAGGCAAAAACATAAATGCAGCATGGAATGTTTTATTAAATATCATCCATTCTTTTGACACCGGCCAGGGGTGTCAAACTCATCTTAGTTCAGGTTCCACATTCAGTCCAATTTGATCTCCAGTGGACTGGACCAGTAAAATCACAGCATAATAACCTATAAATAACCACAACTCCAAATTTTTCCTTTGTTCTAGTGCAAAAAAGTACATTCTAAAAATATTCACATTTAAGGAATTATCTTTTTACAAAACATTATCAGCAACCTGAAATTTCTTAAGAAAAATAGATTCAGTTTCAACAACATTCAGCCTCAGTTTATTATTTCCACATTACAACTTCCAGATCACAGAGTGTCTACAAAGGAACACAACATTCAGTCACAGCTATCTGGAACTGAATGATATAGGATTCTACTTTAAAAAAAGACAAAAAAAACAACAAAAGCAAGACACAATATTACAAAATGAGACACAAAACAACAAAAAATTAGCCAAAAAATTTTTAAAAAGTGACCAAAAAAATGGACAAATTAGACAAAAAATGACAAAATGTGAAACAAAATAAGAACGATCCAGAAAACAAGGGATAAAGAAAAACTCAAGATGACAAAAATGAGACAAAAAACACAAACGAGACCAAAAGGAAACACAAAACGCCAAACGCGAGAAACAAAATGACAAAAGACACAAAAAAATTGGACAAAAAATCACAAAGCAACAAAATAATGGACAAACGAGACAACAGAAACAAAACGACAAAAACGTGAGACAAACGTTAAAAATCTGACAAAAAAAGACCAAAAGCAACACAAAATATTACAAAAATGAGACGCAAAATGACAAAAGAACAATGAGCAATCTAGTATTTTACTTCATGATCAACACAACTTGTCATGGTCTAGAAATGATTTAAAATTTCTAGTTTTACTAATTTACAATCTGCAGTTAATGTCTTCTCTGGGATTTTTACACTTTGAGGACCGGATTGGACCCTCTGGAGGACCGCTTTTGGTCCACGGGCCGCATGTTGGACACCCCTGACAGGAGAATCAATTATTTATTGTTTCAGCACACTGTATCCTTGCAGCAGAATAGACGTCAAGAAACAACCAAGTATGCACTATACTGGAAATGATAACTGACAAACTGAGACCAAGATCATGGACCAGAATTTGCATCAAGTAATGCCACATGTCTGCGGCGCATAGAGTTAATGAGGTTGTCGATGCTGCTTCCCAAAGGGCTCAGTTAAGTTGGTGGAAATTTTCAGGCACAGCATCATCTTCCATCTGAAGCCGTCAGAAATAGAAAATTCTCAGACAACAAATTGTTGAGTTGTGGACGATCAAGTGGCTCAGTACAAGCCTAAATGATTTGCCGGCATCCAGCTTGTCCAGAGCTTGTTCTTGTCTTTCTTTTGTCATCTAAAGCTGCATTTTGAGGTGGAATTTTATAATCATTGGCCCAAACAGTGTCTTTGTGCTGGTCATTTAAAGCCACCAGTTATTTTTGGCCTTTTTCTCCAAGTTAAAAAAGAAAACCTTTTGCATGCTGTGTGTGTTCTTGTTTTGTTCATTTGTAAAGAGGCCAGTGTGACTGAGTTTCAAGGTGTGAGATGTTTCTTTTCTTTTGCAGCTGGGATGAATGGGTTCCTGAAAGCAGAGTTCTCAAATATGTGGACAGCAACCTTGCGAAACAAAAAGAGCTTCAAAAGGCCAATCAGTAAGTTTCCTTTTTTTGTGTGCACACAGAGTCGAGACAACAAGGACGGTGATTTTGCAAGATGTGGATTGTTTCTGAGAATATATTTGGGGTGCGGTTAATAAAAGTTAATTATTTTAAGTTATTTTGCATGCGGTTGACCTTGCAGGCTGCTAGTATATCATATATGTCTTTATCTTGTCACAACATCCACTGTGGATACCGGAGCAGATTCTAGTTCTGCAAACTATTCAGGAAATAGGCTACAAATCCCAAGCCCTAAGGATGGACTGTTGTCCATGGTTGCCTCATATATGCATTTAAAATTGGAAACGCATAAATATTTACAATATCCAAATGTCCAAAACTCTTTATCTTAACTATTAAAAAAGCTTAGGGGTGCTTATTGTGCTTTTCTGAAGAAATTTAGGCCAGAACCAAGGAAAAATCACAAGAAAATCACAAAAATGAATTGAAAATTTAAAAAAAAATCTCATTTGTAAATCAGTTTAGTTGATTAGGGTTTTATTTCCTCCAGCAGAGTAGACAAAAATACGATAAATGGAAGATAAAAATAACTGAAAAATTGACAGGCTTCTGTCAAGATAAGATAAGGCCTCTCCACATGCACGGTCAAACCTCTGCAGATGATCCAGAATACAGCAGCACGTCTGGTTTTCAACCAGCCAGAAACAGCTCACGTCATCCCGCTGTTCAGATCGCTTCACTGGCTTCCAGTTGCTGCCTGAATAAAATTCCAAACCCTAACACTTGCATTCAAAACTAGAAAGAAAACAGCTCCCTCCTACCTGAACTCTCTCATTCAGGTCTACACTCCCTCCATCTCATTACCCTCGGCCAACAAAAGGCTCCTTATCCAACCTCCACAACAGGTCCAGAGCTGAACTCTTCTCCTCTGTGGTCCCCGGTGGTAGAATTAGTCTCCAAACTCTATTCGATCTGCAGAGTCTCTCTCAGTCTTTAAGAAAAGACTAAAAACCAGCTCTTCACTGAACACTTTTGCACCTGACAGACTGCAAAAATATAAAAAATCCTATTACGTCTGCTGCCTGCAGACACCACGGTCCTATTATGACTGTTGAACTTGTTTTATGGCTCTTATCCAGGTTGTTTTCTCCTGACTGGATCCATGCTTGTGTTGTTTCTACTCTCAGATGTGCATCGCTTTGGTTAAAAGCGTCTGCTACATGAAATTGTACAATTGTAGAACTCAGACTTGTCTTTACGATATGTGGAACAATCATGTTTATGGTCATGCATCGCCATCCAACAAAGACCCATTCTGGCCTGAAAATACCCTGCTGATGTTAAGTCATTCAGAAGACGTTTTCTCAAAGAGACTGTACGGTTACTAAGGAGTAAGATTGTTTGCACTCAGTAGTGCACTTTGCATTTTGCATGTATTATTTCTTGCTTTAGGACTGGAACATAGTGCTCTGGACATTACATTATATGTTCAGTAAAAGCAGTTTAAGCCATGTCATGTAATTTTCTTCACTCTTTCTTTCATTCCCAGGGACCATTATGTTGAGGGAAAGATGAGGGGTTTAGCACCAAGCAAGAAGATTGCTGCTGTGCAGCAGAAAAATGTTGATCTGTAAGTGTGTGTTTTCATACCTCGAATGACTCATTCTGTAAGAGGCTGCCCTGACAGCTGACAGAGTATTTAACAAAGTAGTGTCTGCATGCATGTACTGAATGTACCAGAGGACTTTACAAGGTACATATTTTTATCGTATTGTCACTTATAATGTCCTTTTTTTTTCATCCTAGGAAAGTGAAAAAGGCAAAACAGAAGAGTAAGTAAAATGCTTGTACATAACACGTTTGCCCCAACTTTCATAAGACAGAAGATTTGGAGAGTAACATTTTAATATAACAACAAAATGTTCATATGCTAGTTCAGAAAGCTCCAAGTAATTTAAAGATGGAAACAAAATGTCCCATTATTTCTCTGTATAGCTTCAGTTTGTATTTGCATTTTGGGCTTTGTGTGTTTTATCACAGCTGTGGCTATTAGTTTAAACAGGACATGGTGTTATACATAATAGAAGAAAAATATTATTTGTGTAATACATTATGTGTATTTGCAGATTAGCCACTTTTCACATTTAATCCTTTATGTAAAATGCACTCCATGCCATTAAGTCATTTGGAGGCACGTTGAATCTGTGAAAATCACCAGGAAAACAATATGAGCATTAGTGAATTGGAGGCTGAAGTGCTGCGTTATGGCAGCTAACGTACAAAACAAATAACACGCTGTTGTTTTCCTGCTCATTCATTCTGCCTACTAGCTCTGTCCTATTTTGGGAATCTGTTGTGGATCTGTTTAGTACAAATAGAAGTTATGGAAACCAAATTGATCTCACAGACTTTTTAATTTAAGTCCTCAGTTCTGCAGGATTAATGAGTCGTGATGGATGTCTTGTTTTTAGCCCCCGGGCCGGGCGAAGGTACCAGCAGTGGAGAACCGCCCCAGGGACCACGGAAGAAGAGGGCTCGGGTTGATCCTACTGTGGAGAGCGTACGTATCATCTGTTAATAGAAACATTATGCAGGCACATGATAACACTTTCACCTCATTACACAGCTTCAACTGTCATGTTAAAGTCCCTCTCTAGTCATTGATTAAACCCCTAAAAACATCTCTGCGTATCAAAATGACATACTGAAATATTTTTTTCCACTGAAATGATCCCTTCATGTCTTAAAATGGCTTAGATGTAACTCCAGACAAGAAACACAGACTGTCTGAATCTGCAGCTTTACGGTGAAAATGCTCAATCTTTGCTGCTTTCACTCATGATGTGTCTTCTAGCTCATAAAGAACAACAAAAAACATGTTACCATGACGACAAAAAAGCAACCTGACATACATGGAGGAAGTTTTTAAAACATTGTGGATTATTTTCTACTGTCAAAAATAGCAAAACCTGTAAAGTATGGACATATTAACTCTGTAAAAAATGAGAATTTCCCTATAGGTGGTCTTGGGCTTTTGTACAGTAACGACCAAAGCTGATTACTTGACTCGATGCTCTTTTATAAACCTGGCCTTGGGCCACAGTTGGATGATTACTGGAAGGCTTTCATTATAGGGGTATTTGTTATACCGTGGATCGGGTGAAAAGACTGACAGAGCGGAAGAAATAGCAGAAGATGGTGGCAAAAACCAGGAAGCTGCTCATCGCCAGCGATCTGGACTGTTGTTAACACTTTTATCCTCTTTAAATAGAATCCCAGAAAGTCCCAGTTATACAGCTACTAAATATTAAAATATGTCAGAGTGAAGCTTTGCAGGTCATATGTTTATGTGAAAGACAGAAATTTGAAATGTTCTGTACAGTGAAGGAGAGGTAAAATACACAAAAATAATTCCCAAAATACAACCCCAAAAAGTTAATAAATATATATATATTTGTGTTTCTAGGAGGAGATGTTCACCAACCGTGTGGAGGTGAAAGTGAAGATCCCCGAGGAGCTGAAACCCTGGCTGGTGGATGACTGGGACCTCATCACACGACAGAAACAGGTGAGGAAAAACTGGAATTCTTCTACCGCTTTACTTCGGCTGTGTTGACCTGTGGAGATTTGAAATGAGGTTCAGATGGACGTGCCGCTTTTAAAACGTACCTGTGATGAAATACAGGAATTTACAACCATTTTTATACTTATTGATGTTGACCTGAACCAGATAGTGGATGATGGCTGTAAAAATTAATACACATTCTCAAGTTTTTGGACAGAAAATGCTTTTGAAGAGAGCAGCTTGCAGGTTGTCAACTCCAGTGAATTCATGTCTGAAAATGAATGAGAAACTAGATTTTTGAAATATATGACAACGTTTTTGTTAGAGTTCAAAAAGCAGGTTCTCCTTGATGATTCCTGGTTTAATAAAGGTTAATTAAAAACAGAAAAGCACACAACTTGTTTATGACGTCACCAAAGGAAGAGCATCCAAGTTGGTTTAGTGATAAGAAATATGGATCCTGACTGTAGTTTGGACACTGAAGAGGTCTAAAATGTGTATTCATGCACATCTGATGAACACAGCTTTATAATTACGAGACTGCTGGTGCCACAGAGCAGCAGCTTCTTCCCTCATTTGCATCAATAAATCGACCCAGAGGCATTCACTTTGAAAATTAGTCTCTGAGATTCTACAGATTCCACACAAACACTTTGAATAAATGTCTTTTAAAGTGAAACATCATTTTAAAATACAGCTGCTACAAAAACTAATCCAACAGAAAAGGTCGTTAAAAAAAAGCTCAGAATTTCGCCTCGGTAGCTTCATAAAGCAATGAACTGTGAAAAATTCAACTTAAAGATGCTTAAAACACGATTATATGTCAGATTGTTAATTTGATTATGTACAATATACTATAGTACAACATGTATATTATAGTACAGAAATATTGTACACATATAGTATAGTTCAGGGGTATTGTACATGTATAGTATAAAGACAAATAAATAAGAAATGTGCTTTTCCTTTGCTTTTAAAACGATATTTAATGCGACATTTACAGCAACATTAAATAGATATCTCAATATTGACACCTTATTTTTATTTTATTTATAAGCACATTTCTTCTTACTTTTTAAATTATTTTGTCTTTATATTTCTGCTTTTATTAACCTTTTCTTTAATGAATTCATTTTTTGATTAATATTTCTTCATATAGCAACATTCTTTATTTTTTTTTTTATTCCTCTTTGTAGTTCCACTTTTATTTGCTTATTCTTTAATAGATTTTTTTTTGTAATTCGGCGCTCTCACTACTCCATAGATAGCACTGAACACAAAAATTTGTCTTATTCTATCAGAACCATAAAAATGATAAACCTCAAAATAGCACGAGAGCCGAGCAACACACAGGATGCACTAGCTGAAGAATGCAGCTGTATGTGGAACCTTTTGTGCTTGAAAGATATCCTTCAAAGCAGATCTTTGAAGGAGTTTTTTTTTTTTTTTTTTTTTTTTTTTTTAAAAATCAACAATTTTTGACAATGTTACTGATAAAACATTTTGGATAAAAAGATGTATTTTCTGTGGCTTTGCAGTTATTTCATCTGCCTGCTAAGAAGAATGTAGAGACCGTCTTGGAGGACTATGCAAACTACAAGAAATCAAAAGGAAACTCAGACAATAAGTAAGAAAACACCAAGATGTTGTTGTTTTTTTTTCAAATATGAAACGGCCGAGAAACGCTGGTGTCCTGTGATGATAATATTCAGCGTGACAGCGTGTGTCCATTTTATCACCTGTTAAAGAAGGAATTTTACCCATTAATGTCTTTAACTTCCTTCTGTAGTAGCTGCTATATTTTAGTGCTATTTTTACCACTGCCTCAACCATAATTACACATCCTGTGGAATTCTGTGGCATTAAATGAACACAGCAAGCAAATCATACACTCAAAAGTTTGGGGTCATCCAGACAATTCCATGTTTTCCATGAAAACTCCCACTTTTATCCATGTGCTAACATAACTGCACAAAGGTTTTCTAATTATCAATGAGCCTTTCAACACCTTTAGCTAACACAATGTAGCATTAGAACACAGGAGTGATGGTTGCTGGAAATGTTCCTCTGTACCTCTATGGAGATATTCCATTAAAAATCAGCTGTTTCCAGCTACAATAGTCATTTACCACATTAACAATGTCTACACTGGATTTATCATTCATTTAATGTCATCTACATTGAAAAAAAACTGCTTTTCTTTCCAAAATAAGGACATTTCTGAGTGACCCCAGACTTTTGAACGCTAGTGTACATCAGTGTGATATTTTATGTATAAATGACATTTGTGTTTTTTCTAGAATATCATTTAGTTTTATGAATCCCAATAGATTATTGAAGTTAAATTTTCAAGATTAGGTGTTTGCTGTAAATACATAGGAACGTTAAGTTGTTTTGTTGTTGTTCAGTAATCTGGTCAAAAATAGACGGATTTGAAATTGTTTCCCAGTCTGCTGCATTCATGAGCTGTATTAGAGAACAAGATAAATAACTTTCTTGTTTTCAAGGATGACTCATTTTCTTGATTTTTTAAATTTATTTATTGGTGGTTAACATTATATTTCACTGCTTTTCCACAGCAGAGTCACTGGTTTACGGCATTACAGCACAACAGCAGCAGTACCTTTACAAATAGTAAAGGAAGAATCACTTTAGCAAGTTTTCAAATCCATTCAGTTAATGGTTCTCTAAGGATGTGACTGCTACAGTCTCCGTGTTGGTTTTCTCCAGTGAATTCTCTCCTGTCCGTTCGTTCAGGGAGTATGCAGTTAACGAGGTGGTGGCGGGGATTCGGGAGTACTTCAACGTGATGCTGGGCACTCAGCTTCTCTACAAGTTTGAGAGGCCGCAGTACGCTGAGATTCTGGCTGAACACCCAGACATGCCGATGTCTCAGGTGTACGGAGCGCCACACCTGCTACGTCTGTTTGGTGAGCACCTGTACGACACACACAGGAAACACACAGACGGTCAGCACGCAGGAAACTCACTCTCACATGTGAACACATGACAACTAAAATGCCTTCTGATGTTTTCTAAAGTGATCTATTTCTCTTCGAAAGAAATGTGAAAGGTTTTCTGCAGACGCTTGTTTCATTTGTAATATCTAGACCAGGGGTCGGCAGCCCGCGGCTCCGGAGCCACATGTGGCTCTTTCATCCATCTGTTGCAGCTCCCTGTGGCTTTGGAAAATAAATAATGAGGATTTAATTCAAATTTATTTTATTTTACTTCATTAGTTTTTAAATTGTAATTCTAAATTTGAGGATTGTGGTCCTCTTCTAACATCAAAATAAAACGTGTTTCCTTGTCTGAAAAAAATTCATCAAAAAATTCCCCAAATTTCTGAAAATTTGCAAAACTTTCAGGAAGAAAACTCCAATAATTCCTTAAAAGTTTCCCTGAAAAGTTTTATTTAAAAAAAAAAAAAATCCCCCAAATTTGGCAAGAAAATTCTTGTAAATATTTTCAAAAAATGAATGAAAATCTTACAAAAAAATCCTAAAAATATCTAAAGTGATTCCATATATATCAGTAAAACTGCTAATATTCTCTTAAGAACGTTCACATAAAAATCAACCAAAATCCAGTGAAATTTGCTGGATTTTGGTTGATTTTTTTTTTGTGAATGTTCTTAAGAAACATTTTTAACATTTCTTTATTTCCACCAAAAAATGTTCAAAGATTTTCCAAAAATGTTGAAAATGTGGACATCAGAAGTTTCACTTTGAAAATATATATATTTTTCCCACATTTTCAAACTTTAAAACGGGTCAGTTTGGGCCTGCAGGACGACACGAGGGTTAAATTAGAGTTTAGACTGGGTAAAATAACTTTGCAGATACCTGTAGTTGCGTCAGAAGCTACGACAGATAGTAGGTGGAAGTGGTTTAATTTTTAAACATACAAGTTTTACTGCTGTCAGAGCAACCTTCTAGTAAATTTCAAGCGTCAAACTACTCACATTGATGTTTTCAGATATCTGCAACTACTATTTTGACTAATCAGAACTGAATTTTAATATCTTTGACTGCTGTTTTGATTTGTTAGAATGACATTATAGTTATCTTAAATAAAAAAATCAGTCTAGTCACAGTTAAAGTGATTTGTTAATTCTGGATATTCAAACGTGGGTATTAAATGTTTTCCCTGTGTGTCCAGTGACTTAATGTGCTGCCATTTGAAAATTGAATGCTCCAAATTCAGATTTATGTGAGCAGTTTTGTCCATTGGTAAATAATCTTCTTGTCCAAGATAAATCCTACTGTAGAAGCAGTAAATTAATCCTTGACCAAGCTGTTATATACCAGTATTTTTGTGGTAATCGTCAATTTCTTTGGATCTTGTAAAAGGACTTGAGGTGAGAAACAGGAATAAGAATTTATTCTAAATGAAAGTGTGAGTGAGATTTCTACAGTTTCTTTTGATGCTCTAATTAGGTCACATTTTAAAATGACATGTAGATAACAAATAGGCTCAATTATAATGACAGCTCCTGTTTATGATACGGCGAATGCAATTATAGCTGCCGATGTTAAACTGCACTACCGAGGGCTGGGCAATTACACGCTGCATGCTGAAAATACAGATTTGTCATCTGGTAGAGGTTTTTGCTATGTGGCTGTCCATTTTAATGCCGATTGAACAGCATTAGGGATCATGTAAACCCGCTTTGGGCATTTGTGCGACTTTTGTGTACCTTGATTTTTAAATTATTTAAACTACACGACTAGCCAAGAAGCTACAGGAGCACATTGCATTCACAAAAAGAAAAATTAAAACTTGTTATTGATTTATGATCTCATATTTATGAGGCATTCTGACCTACAGTCGACTGTACAGCGGAGGTCATTTCACAGTGTCTCATTCCAGAAAAACAAGCTTGAAAGCCAAGAGAGCAGACAGGCAGAGGACGGCTCATTTCACACCACAGACTGCCGTGGATGCGAGCAACACTGTCAAAGCTTAAGGTGCAATATAGCGATGGAGTATCGTGTCCCAGTTGTGTGCAAACTCCATTCACTGCAGGCAGCTTCATTATGTACTGAACAAGCAAGTGATTTGAAATGCAGGGTAAGTGTTTGTTAAAAACCATGAAGGAGAAAAAGAAACAAACAAAACTTTCTCCTTTAAAGAGAGAAAAGTTAAGGGAGGTTTTCAGGGATTATTT
The DNA here is from genome assembly GCA_027123335.1 of Amphiprion clarkii. Lineage (NCBI taxonomy): Eukaryota > Metazoa > Chordata > Actinopteri > Pomacentridae > Amphiprion > Amphiprion clarkii. The sequence goes on along the minus strand of CM049567.1, from coordinate 1,919,456 downwards.
TCATTTTAAAAAGTTAGCAGTTAATCTTTCATGCCACGCAGTAGCGGACATGTTTCATGATCATGGGATGCAAAGACAACAGAGAAAGTGGAAACTACTGATTCGTAATCTGAAGTAAATGTCGGTTATGTCAGAACTTATTGACATAAGTCGTTTCCATTTTTCATTATACACATCAACTCTTTTTGAAAAAGTCAATTTTCCTTCCTTCCTTCCTGCCTTCCTGCCTTGTTTCCTTTTCCTTCCTTTCTTCTTTCCTTCGATATTTCCTTCCTTCCTTCCTTCCTTCCTTTCTTCTTTCCTTCTTGCCTACTTTCTTTCTTTCTTTCTGTAAATACTCTTTTCGTTGAAAATGTATCATGAAACTTATCACTGTTGCAATATAAAATCAATGAAAAAGTTGATCCTCCTTTGAGGACAATTATTGTAGCTTGAAGTCAGGTTTTAGTTTTAGGTTGCAAACTGTTCTAGAGAAGACAAAAATACTTGCATCTCTTTTTTTTTTTTTTTAAAAAAAAGCAAGTTTACCTTATTATGCAGGTTTTGTCAACGTGTGAAATATTTTGCCATCCGCTCAGACTCTGTATATCTTAAATTTACGTACCAATATATAAAGTATAAGTTGTTATCAATAATTTCTGGTTCCAAATGATTAGTCTAACAAACAAAAATGTTTCTTTTAACATTTTTACGTCACACACATCCGTCCTGACTCTCCTTCAGCCTCTTCCTCTGCATTGATCCTCTCATGTTTCCCTCCACCAACAGTTCGTATCGGAGCCATGCTGGCCTACACTCCGCTGGATGAGAAGAGTCTGGCTTTGCTGCTCAGTTACCTCCAAGATTTTCTCAAGTAAGGTTGAACTCCCACCGCGCCATCAGATTCCATATCATGTCTGACTGGTTCTCAAACGTTGTGTTACATCCTCATTCCTATTAGTGCCGCCAGACTGGGTGCAAATCCTCAAAACGCGGACCATGAAATCGATTTTCTGCTCTGGATAATAATTTGTGTGAGAACGACTGTTTGCATCACAGCATATTATGACAGAAGGTGTTTTGGGTAGAATGCATATTTAAAATGCTTTCACAGATGCTTCATTTAGGGGCACACAATGATTTTGGCATGTCCAGGAAGTGGCTTTAAAATGAAATATTAACATTAGGGATGCACCAATCCACATTTTTTCACTTCCGATCCCGATACCTGAATTTGGATATCTGCCGATCCGGTACCAGAGCTCTGTTTGCTTTAGTATTATTATTATTATCATTATTGTTGATTTTATGTGACGCTGTAATAAACTCCTCTCTACAGGTAAGTATGATATGTACAAATGTATGCAAAGTATGTCCCAAAAAGGCAACTTGAAGTGAGTATAAGGTCAGAAAAACAGGTCATCATGTTAGCAGAAAAAATCCCATCCTAAAAACAAATATGCAACTGTAAGGGTTTCAAATTGACTGTCAATATTTATTAAATCCAAGACAGATACACACAAAGGGTAAACTTTTTGAACACAATTTCTTAGAAGATAAAAATGTCGGGTGTTCGCTGAAGACTTTTCATCTCTTCAAAAAAGGGCCTCTCCATTTTAAACACATTTCAGCAGCTGAACCTGAAGAAAATCACTTTAAAATTGGACAAATGTTGAGTAAATCCTCTAATTATCTTAACGTTTAACGTAGGAAGGTTAATTCGCGGTGTTTCTAGCGTAAAATATTTCCACACAGCGGACATGTGGTGATGAAAAGTTGGTTAGCCACGGTGCTGCTCAATGCTCGCCTGCTAGCTGGATGCAAAATGTAGAATGGATTTCCTGAACGGTGGCGTCACGTCTGCAGAGCAGCCGGCAGGGAATCACTGTGGAGTCATTTCAGCAGATAACATTAAAGCACAGACGTGGATCATGGATCGTAAATTTCCGATCAGTGAATTACATTGGTATCGGAACCCGATACCGATGCTGGATCGGATCGGCCCCATCCCTAATTAACATTGGCCCAAAGCCAGGGTTTCTGCAGGGCATTAAAAAAAAACATTAATAGTCATTAAATTGATTTTGTGAAAATTAAGGCCTTAAATGGCATTAAAAATCATTAAGTTTGATTCTCAGTGGCATTAAGAATTCTTTCTGCAGTTTTCAAGAAAATATTTGATAATAATAATATAATAATATTTAATTATAGACTGCGATTCGTCAGATATGTGCATCTGCATAAACATGCCGAAGCATTGTGATAATTGTTCTGGCCGGTAGGGTACAATTGTCAAAAACTGGATGTTTTTAAAGTGACCGGCAGGCTGGAGCAGGTGGAGCTGGGAAATTGGGAAACGCAAATTCCAGCAAAAACGGCTAGAAAACGTGGATTTCAGAGAATGGCTACAGCCCGTTGGTGGTCAGGGGTGGTTTCTGGATTCAGAAATAATGAAATGTAGGAACAGTTTTCATATAAAAGTCATCTTTGACAAATAAATCCCAAACCCATGTAATTTGTTGTGTTCATGGTCATGGCATTAAAAATTTTACAATCTAGCGTTAAAATGGCATTAAAAAGCATTAAATTTGACTGGCTGATTTGTGCAGAAAGCGAACACTGATGCCACCTGGAGTTTCCAGTTTTGGTTTCAAAATGTTACTTCAAAATAAATAAGACATGTTTTACTTCTCAGGTAAAGCAGTTTTCATATTCTGCTCACAGAATGTACCTTTCTAAGCTCTGTATTTTATATCTGCGTCTTCCAGTGGCTCTCACAGTGAGAGCAGATGTGTTAATTCCACTGCAAGAGAGACCTGAAGTTCTCCACAAATAGATGGAAAATATACACCAGTCAGCTACAACAATACAACCACGGAACGGGTGACGTGAATAACACCGATTATCTCCTTCAAGTGGCACCTGTCAAGGAGTGGAATATATTATTCAGCGAGCCAACAGTCCGTTCTTGAAATTGATGCGTTGGAAGCAGAACAAATAGACGATCGTATGAATCTGAGGGACTACAAAAGGCGTCAGTTTGTGATGATTAGACGAATGGATGTAAGCGTCTATAAAACGGCTTTCTTTGTGTTGAGTTCCCAGTATGCAGAGGCTCCTACAAACCAGAAGTGTTGTAAGAAAGGATGACGAGTGAAGCAGCAGCAGCAGGGTCGTGCTGTGAGGAGCAAGGGCGAGGAGAAGTTGTTTAATCACACAAAAGAGCTGCAGGAGCACAAAGTACTGAACACCTGAATGTGTAGGAGCACACGGAGCTTTAACAGGTTGTTGTGTAGCTGCAGATGGGCGATTCTAATGACCTCTGACACGAGACGTGGACAAAGGAAGAAGGAGGAGGAGGTCCGGTCTGATGAGTCATGTTTTCTTTTACATCATGCGGACGGCAACGTGTTTCTGTCTTGTTTACTTGGAGAAGTGATGGCAGCAGGATGCGTTATGGGGAGAAGTAAAGCTGAGAGGCAGCGTGATGCTCTGGACCATGTTCTGCTGGGAAACCTTCAGTCCTGCAGCCACGTGGATGTTTCTTGACCACCTCTTTTTGACCACCTACACACCTTCATGATGACTCTTCCTTGAGGTCATCCACGCTGCAAGTTCAAAGTGTCGACTCGACCTGCAAGTTCCCCAAATCTCAATCCGACTGAGTGTCTGTGGGATGTTCTGAAAAACAGGTCTAATCTCTGGATCCCCCACCTCACCGCTAACAGGACGTAAACCTCCTGTTGTTCTCATTTACAGGCACCAAAAAATATTTTTTCCTTGTCTGAAAAAAATCCCCAAATTCAGCAAAAAAAAAAAAAAAAAATCCCCAAAGTTCAGAAAATTTGCAAACCCTTCAGGAAGAAAATTCCAATAATTCCTGAAAAATTTCCCTTACAAGTTTTTTTTTTTTAAATCCCCAAATTTGGCAAGAAAATTCTTGTAAATATTTTCAAAAATTAGTAAAAATCTTTCAAAAAAATCCTAAAAATATCTAAAGTGATTCCATATATATCAGTAAAACTTCTGATATTTTCTTTAAGAACATTCACATAAAAATCAACCAAAATCCAGGGAAATTCGCTGGATTTTGGTTGATTTTTATGTGAATGTTCTTAAGAAACATTTTTAACATTTCTTTTTTTCCACCAAAAAATGTTCAAAGATTTCCCAAAAATGTGGACATCAGAAGTTTCACTGAAAATATTTTTTTTCCCCACATTTTCAAACTTTAAAACGGGTCAATTTTGACCTGCAGGACGACACGAGGGTTAAAGGATCTGCTCCTAACATCTTGACACCTGATACTACCAGACACCGTTACATGTCTGTAAAATTGAAGCTTTGAGCTGTTTTCAGGCACAATTTTATGCTATTGGTGTCGGCAATCTGCCAAAACTGCCTCTAAAATATTGTCAAGTTTGATTGTTTTTCTAAATTATTTAACTCCAAATCAGACTCTATTGCTTTCTGAACTGAACTGTTGACAAACTAAATGTAGTTAGTGTTTAGCGTCAGGAATGGTTTGTGTGTTACATAGAACTTTAAAACAATAAAAAGCAATAAAAAAAGAAAATAATTCTGAGCAAAAAATAAAAGACCTGCCATTTTTATATTCTCCTTTTCTAGACATAATCTTTTCAGCTGGAGCGCCGGTCTACAAATTTGATAAATGTTGATAGAAAGGTTTTCTCTTCTGTACTGATTTGTAGTATTTTACTCCATCTTATTTTCATTTCTCATCTCATAATCTCACTGAATGTCCTCCATGCTGATAACAGACAAGAAGCACATGGAGAGGAAGGGACAACAAACTCGTTGAGATGCAGTAACACAAAATCTTACAAACAATTTCTTACATACATATGTCTTTATATAGGATGTAGTCTTGAGCCAATTCACCCACAGAAAATACAACTCTCCTTCCCATGAAGATCTTCTGTATATCAAGCAGAAAAATCTTAAGTTGTGTTGATTGTGTGTATTTTTTAGATCAGGGTGTCAAACTCATCTTAGTCCAGGGTCCACATTCAGCCCAGTTTGATCTCCAGCGGACCGGACCAGTAAAATCACACCATAATAACCTAGAAATAACCACAACTCCTAATGGTTCCTTTAAGTGCAAAAATGTACATTCTGAAAATGTTCACATTTAAGGAATTATCTTTTTACAAAACATTATGAACAACCTGAAATTTATGAAGAAAAATAAATTCAGTTTCAGCAACATTCAGCCTCAGTTTATCATTTCCACATTACAACTTCCAGATCACAGAGTGTCTACAAAGGAACACAACATTTAGTCACAGCTATGTGGAACTGATTGTAGTATTTTATTTTATGATCCAAACGACAAAAGTCAGACAAAAAAATGACAACAAACAACAAAAACAAGACAAAATATTACAAAAATGAGTCACAAAACGACTAAAGAACAATGAACAAGCTAGTATTTTACTTTATGATCAAAACAACTTGTTATGGTCTAGAAAATTATTTTAAATTTCTAGCGTTACTAATTTACAATCTACAGTTAATGTCTTCTCTGGAATTGTTACACTTTGAGGACTGGATTGGACCCTCTGGAGGGCCGCTTTTGGCCCACGGGCCGCATGTTGGACACCCCTGTTTTCGATGTTTGCTTTTATTCAGCTGCTCATTTGTTGGAGGTTTCCAGCTGCACCAATCACAGTCGTGCTCCTCAGTGACCGTCCGTTCTCCGTTTCCTGTAGGTACCTGGTGAAGAACTCGTCGACCCTCTTCAGTGCCGGTGACTACGAGGTCGCACCGCCAGAATACCACCGCAAAGCCGTGTGAGAGCTCTCAGCACAAAACGCTCCCTCCTTCCCAGATCACAAATCCAAACATCCATTACTGTCTTTTTGAGTGCAAACTTGGATGAGATTTTTCACTTGAACTGATTCGCTTCCTTCACACAGGTCTCAGGAGCTCGTCGCAGTTAAGGGAAAATAACAGGGAACGCATTTCAGCTGAATTGCTTTCCTGTTTTTACCCCTTCTCCGTGTTATATTATTTTTTATTTTTTATTTTTTGCAATGAAAAATATGTTTCTCTGTGGTTTGATCCACAGGCAGCTCTTTGGTGTTTTTGTGCATTCCAGCTGGTAGATATCTGTTGCATGTGTGTATTTATTAGTGTTTATTACTGTTCTACACAGTCAGCACTCAGCAGTTCAAGTTTTTGTATCTGTATCTTGTGTATTTGTATCAATTTTTAAAAAAAAACAACAAAAAAACATGTTTCTACACAATCTCTACGTAGTTCGCTGTTTTCTTGTTCACATCCTGCTGCTTGTTTGGTGTTTTAAATGTTCTTTCAAGATGCGATTTGCAAAAAATAATGGAGGAGAAGCTCAGCTGCTGTCCTCTGCTTCCACTATAGAATCTGGTTTCACATTGACCTGACAAGACGGTGAGCAAAGACATCATTTTTTGTGCATTTGTCGAATTCTTTAACCCTCCTGTTGTCTTCATTTACAGGCACCAAAAAATATTGTTTCCTTGTCTGAAAAAATACAAAAATTCACCCAAAAAATTCTCCAAATTTCTGAAAATTTTCAAAACCTTCAGGAAGAAAATTTTAATAATTCCTGAAAAGTTTCCCTGAAAAGTTTTACTTTTAAAAAATCTCCCAATTTGGCAAGAAAATTCTTGTAATTTTCAAAAAATGAGTAAAAATCCTAAAAATATCTAAAGTGATTACATATATATCAGTAAAACTTCTGATATTTTCTTTAAGAACATTCACAAAAAAACCCAACCAAAAGCCAGTGAAATTTGCTGGATTTTGGATGATTTTTGTGTATGAATGTACTTAAGAAATATTTTGTAAAACATTTTTTTCCCACCCAAAATTGAAAATGTGGACATTACAAGTTTCACTGTGAAAATTTCTATTTTTTCCACATTTTCTAACTTTAAAATGGGTCAGTTTTGACTGGCAGGACGACACGAGGTTTAAAAGTTCTTACAAGATGCACTTTGAAAAAATAATGGAGGAAAAGCTGAGCTGCTGTCCTCTGCTTCCACTATAGAGTACGGTTTCATATTGACCTGACAAGACAGTGAGCAAAGACATTATTTTTCCTGCATCTGTCGAGTTCATTAAAAATATAAAGTCCAATGTGAAGCAAAAATAATCTATTCAGGTCTTAGTTCTTGCACTGCAAACATCCAAAAAGCCTGCAGCCACAAACATTTGACCCACTGTGATTTTAATATTTCCTTTTTAAGATTTCCATGCTCAAGAAGAGCACCGCTGGCAGCAAGTTTCAACAACACAGATCTCAAGATCAATAAGAATAAATGGTAATGAGTTCAACGAATACAGTCAGAAACAGAAATTCAATTCTAAAGCAAATGTTTTAATTGTCTTTGAGTCTGTGTGTATGAGTCTAGTGGACCGTTTCAAAGGAATATGCTCTGGGAAATTAGATTTAAAGATATATAAGATACAGATCAGGACTGAAAAGGTAAGTTTTTGTTTTTTAACATGATTTGTAGATCAGTATTTAAAGTATATTAGTATTTAAAATAATTTCTAGACCTTAACAAGTTGTTTAGATCATAAAGTAAAATTCTAGATTGTTCATTGTTCTTTTGTTGTTTTGTGTCTCATTTTTGTATTGTCTTGTTTTTGTTGTTTGCTGTCATTTGAGAACATGAGAAGGTGTGTCCAAACGTTTGACTGGTCGTGTACGTTCCCCCGGTGTGTCTGGAGACCCACAAAAGTTTCTTTCTCTGTCTGTAGATCAGAAAGTGTCTGACAGAGCTGCTGCTGGAGGACTCATTCTAATCCTCTGGGCTCCTCACTTACGGTAACAGAAGGTTCGTCTCATTTCTCTCTTTTGAGCCTCTTCATCTCCTCCATCCTCCTGCCTGCGACCCAGAATCAATCTTAGCGTGTCACCTTGAAGGATGTCTTAATTCCTAACATCTGTCTTGAGGAGAGAGGGGATGGATCTTTTACCTTTTCAGTGACACACACCTGGAATATACAGTGTTGGGAGCATACATATAATATATACATAGCATAAAATCCAGTCCTTCAGGTGTACGATGAGCCTCTGACTGCAGCAGAAGGATCTAGAAGCTTTGACATTTGTCAAATGGATGAACCAGCAGCTGTGTCAAAGTGACCCAACCAGCTGTTGAGCTCCAAATGAACACCTAACAACCACTTTCACACATTATGAACAGAAACAACCAGGCACTATCTGGAGTGCAGGTCATACATATAGATGCAGCGGAGCACAAAGTACCATCATTTTCTGTGGAAGTAGTCCAAAAAAAAAAAGGAAATAAGAATATTTAAGTGCCTTGAAGTTGAACCACAGTACCATAGACAGCACATGCTGCAGTTCACTGGTAGGTTTTACAACATATATCCAAGTAAATCTTCCACAGTTTCTTACTAACAATATGTAAAAATGAAAATTTAAAAATTCCCTAGTTTATTTTATTTTCCACACCAGAAATCTGACCATTGCATAAACCCAACCTCAAAATTCTGTCTTAATCCTCCTGTTGTCTTCATTTACAGGCACCAAAACATGTTTCCTTGTCTAAAAAAAATCCCCAAATTTCTGAAAAATTTTAAAACCTTCAGGAAGAAAATTCCAATAATTCCTTAAAAGTTTACCTTCTAAGTTTTATTTAAAAAAAAATAATTGCAAGAAAATTCAAAAAGTGAGTAAAAATCTTCCAAAAAAATCCTGAAAATATCTAAAGTGATTCCATATATATCAGTAAAACTTCTAATGTTTTCTTTAAGAACATTCAGAAAAAAATCAACCAAAATCCAGCGAATTTCGCTGGATTTTGGTTGATTTTTTTCTGAATATTCTTAAAGAAACATTTTTTTTTTAACATTTCTTTCTTCCACCAAAAACATTTCCTAAAAATGTTGGAAGTGTGGAAGTTTTCACTGTGAAAATATAATTTTTTCCCACATTTTCAAACTTTAAAACTGGTCAATTTTGACCCTCAGGATGACACAATGGTTAATTTTACTGACATACCTGTATTAGTTTCAAGTTATTTCAGTGGCCATTGTGAGTTTTTCTTTCTTTAATGGAATTTGTCCAAGTGTGTATATGTCTTATATAAATATATGTGTATATAAATAATAGCCAGGAGATGAATTTACATCATTTATGCCATGTAAAACTGAGACATTCAGGCATTGTTCAGACCCGGTAAAAAACCTCTGGCCTGCAGGCTGTAATTTACAGACCCACATGTGTCGTCAGGTCGGTTTGTCTTTGTGCCGGACGGACGAGCAACGATCTCCATGGCAACAGCACCGTGGCTACTGTTGCCATGAGACAGTTTGACAAAAGCAGCGACACACAGAGGGAGCAGGTCACGTTAAGTTAAATATTTCCTCAAAGTACGGAGGAACATTTAATCAACAGGAGACGCTTAATTATTGATCCTGGCAGGAATTTAAACATTATGTTTAATGTCATTCAATAACAGGGCGACGATTCAAGTTACAGTCCATTTATTGCTACCACAATGTCACCATGTTCACTTCTAACTTATTTATTCATTGACTGATTTCTTTAGTATTGTATGAACAGAGCAGGATGATTAGAGACCACAAGGAGGCAGCATTTCATCCTCATTTTGATTGATTTTGGCTACTTCCTGTAGCCCTCTGTGGATTTAGATTACACTTAATTTAATATAATCATGTTAACCTAGAACAGGGATGTCAAAGTCATTTTAATTCAGGGGCTGCATTCAGCCCAATTTGATCAAAAGTGGGCACAATAGAGCACAATAACCTATAAATAACCACAACTCATTGACGTGTTCATTCACGAGCATGAAAAAATATTGTTTCCTGGTCTGAAAAAAAATCCAAAACTTCTGCAAAAAAAAAATGCTCCAAATTTCTGAAAATTTTCAGAACCTTCAGGAAGAAAATTCCAATAATTCCATAAAAGTTTACCTTCAAATTTTTATTAAAAAATAAATAAATAAATAAATAAAAAATCCCCCAAATTTGGCAAGAAAATTCTAGTAAATATTTCCAAAAAATAAGTAAAAGTCTTCCAAAAAATCCTAAAAAATATCTGAAGTGATTCCATATACATCAGAAAAACTTCTAATATTTTCTTTAAGAACATTCACATAAAAATCAACCAAAATCCAGTGAAATTCGCTGGATTTTGGTTGATTTTTTTTTTTGTGAATGTTCTTAGGAAACATTTTTTCTTTTTTCTGAAGAAACATTATTCTTTTTTTCCACCAAAAAATGTTCAAAGATTTCCCAAAAATGTTGAAAATGTGGACATCAGAAGTTTTACTGTGAAAATATATATTTTTTCCACATTTTCAAACTTTAAAACAGGTCAGTTTTGACCCGCAGGACGACATGAGGGTTATCTACATCTTCGGCGTAACGTTACATCAGTGGATAAAATCACAATATTTGTTCAGCTTAAGCAGGAGCTGATGGACATGTTTTCTGCTGTGATGACTCTAAATCAGAGTATTATGTGCTGGTCTGTGTGAGCTTAATGGATTTGTAAAAGCATGTTCCACAAGGAAGAGCCCAATAATAGTACCAGTATTATAAAAAGGACACTTGAAGCAGCCGTCTCTCAGATGGATGGTTTTTAGCCACATTTTTTTTGACCAAAGAGAATTATTTGACAGACGTAAAACCACCTGTGTGATATTATGGAGGACTCCAACATACTGCCAAAGTAGCTCAAACCTGCCGAGACTCCACAGTAGTAGAGATATTAAAAAAAAAGAAAGAAAAACCAGACGAGTAAAACGTTGGAAACCATAGCAAGGAAAATGGAATTACTGCAGAATAGAAAAGCTTTTATCACCACTCATTAATTCTCTCGTCGGGTCCAGCTGAAAAGAAAAAGGACTGAAAAAGGCCAGTAGAAAAAAAGATTTCTTTGATCAGAATTACTGCATTTTCTTTAAAGCCAGATTAATGTAAAACATACATACTGTGAATGAAGAGTACGTCTGCAGTTCTGCTCAGAAAAGGACAGATTTGGATTAAATCATTTATATGAAGAATCCAACTTGCCGATATGCAACATGCAAATATTTTCCAACGCCTGATCAGCCACGAAATAAAACCACCTGGATCGGACATGTTTTTAACATTGATTTAACCTTCCTGTTGTCTTCATTTACGGGCACCAAAAAAATATTGTTACTCATTTTAAAGTCTGAAAATGTGGAAAAAAATATATTTTCACAGTGAAACTTCTGATGTCCACATTTTCAACATTTTTGGGAAATCTTTGAACATTTTTTGGTGGGAAAAAAGAAATGTTAAAAATGTTTCTTAAGAACATTCACAACAAAATCAATCAAAATCCAGCAAATTTTGCTGGATTTTGGTTGATTTTTATGTGAATGTTCCTGAAGAAAATATTAGAAGTTTTACTGATATATACGTAATCACTTTAGATATTTTTAGGATTTTTTGGGAAGATTTTTGCTCATTTTTAAAAAATATTTTCAAGAATTTTCTTGCCAAATTAGGGGGATTTTTTTTTTTTTTTTTTAAAATAAAACTTTTCAGGGAAACTTTTAAGGAATCATAGGAATTTTCTTCCTGAAGGGTTTGCAAATTTTCAGAATTTTGGTGAATTTTTTTGTTGAATTTTTGGATTTTTTTCAGACAAGGAAACAATATTTTTTGGTGCCCGTAAATGAGGACAACAGGAGGGTTAAATCTAGTCTGAAGCCACATTACTGTTTTTTTGGAATAAAAACACAAAGAAATATTAAAATTTCCATAAAAATACAACGAAATGTTCCGAATTATTGAAGTAAATTAACAGTGCTATCAATACGAGCATTTCTTTGGCAGGTGAAGCTCAGAGATCAGCACTGATTGTGGTAACAATAACTAATATAAGCTTCCGTTATATAGAACTATATATATATAGGCAATAAAAAAAGGCATGTAGAGCAGGCAGTGCAACAATGACATAAGAAAGAAATAGGGATAAATATATGTACAAACGTAGAGCAAGTAATACAAAAATAAAAATAATAAAAGACAAAAAAGACAAAAAACTAACAAAACAGACAAAAAATGAACAAAAACAAGATAAGACAACAAAAGACAAAAAAGACAAAAAACAAACAAAAAGACAAAAACAAAACAAAAAGACAAGAAAACTAACAAAAAACACAAAAAATACAAAAAACAAAAAAGACAAAAATACAAAATACAAGATAAAAACAACAAAAGACAAAAATACAAAAAAACAAACAAAAAAGACAAAAAAGACAAAAAACAAAAAAGACAAAAAAGACAAAAAACAACAAGACAGAAAAGACTAAAAACAAAAAGACAAAAAACAAACAAAAAAGACAAAAAACAAACAAAAAAAGCCAAAAAAGATTTTTAAAAAAGACAAAAAACAAACAAAAAAGACAAAAAAAACCCCAAAAGACAAAAAAAAACAAACAAAAAAAAAGACAAAAACAGAACAAATCAAAAAAACTATTGAACAAAGTTGATTGGATTCCAGTTCATACTGACATATTTTAGTAAACAACATGCAGTAAATGATGGTACATTTACAGACTCCTTCTCCAGGTATTTGGGCTTTCAGGTGAGCCTTACGTCACACAGGTTTCCTGCTGTCCCAGGACGCTTCCAACTCCCAACGGCTCTCCACAAGGAAGTCCCGCCTCCTATCGCTGCTGATTGGCTCAAAAGTCAACCGGGTCGCTCATGGCCCAGTCTGATTGGCCGAGCAGGTTGTCAATCAAAGCGCGATTAGAGTCGTGCGGTTTAGGCGTCAGGTGAAACTCGCTCCGTGAGGAAAGGAGGACAGATAAAACTTACTTCGCTTGAACTTTCTGGAAAGTATCTGCCTTATTTATGAACTTCCGAAGGAAAGGGAACTTTTAAAAGCGGGAAGCGACACGTTACAACATGAAGAGCCTCAAGTATCGGTTGAAGAAGCACGAACTCACCATCACAGTAAGTTGATAACGCTTTAGTTTTGCTCCTATCTCCGTGTGCTGCTGCTGTTTTGGCCTCACGTGTGTTCAGAAACCACGCTGGGGTTGTGTTTTACCGCCGGTGGGTTATTGTTCGGACCGTGTGTGAGCCTGACCTTCCCTCCTAACGACCACTTTAACCGCGGTCATGTTCCCACGGTGGCTCCGGTAAAAAAACAAAAAAAAACAAAAAACAAACACCGCCAGCAGTTTGAAGCACCTGCAGCTCCGCTCCGGTGGAGGATGTATGTTTTATTCCACCTCCTGCTTCATGTGTCCCAGCCTGACCTGACCGTGTTGGAGTCATTCACAAAGCTCCTGAAATCAGTGCTCCACCCGGGGCTGTATCACCCACCGGGGGACTTTTGTGTTCTGTCTGTAAACTGGAAGTGACCTCCAGAAACAAGTTTAGACTCTTATTGAATCCAACAACCACTGTGTGCTTGCAGGTCTTCATCAGGATGAAGGCTCGGGTCCAAACAGTCACCACTTCATTGTGCACATGAAGCTAAATCTAATGCATTTTATTAATTCAATGAAACAAGTCCTGCACAGAGGCCCAGGAGTCTTAATATTTTAACCTCCTGACTGCACTGCTTTCAAGTTATTTCAGAGTTTAATTTGACCTTTATTTTAGCAGATAAAAATGTTTGAGAACCAGTTCTCATTTGCAAACATGACCTGGCCAAGAGAAGCCAGCAAATACACATGTAATCTACAGACACAAATAGACTAATAAACATAACATAGAACAAAAGTAAACAAGAAGTATGGCAGCATATGCATGTGAGTGGAAAAAATGTGTATGAGGTGTAGAAAGAGTGTGTGTGTGTATTAGGGCTGTTAAAAACAACACATTAATTTTAATTTTAACAGCCCTAATACACACACACACACTTTCTACACCTCATGAACATTTTTTGTGCTGCAGATGGGTTGATTGTGTTAAAGTTTTTAAAAAGGTGAATCATGATGATGGATTAATCTGCATTAACGCACATTAATTTTGACAGCCCTAAAATGTGTATATATGTATATATATATATATATATATATATATATATATATATATATATATATATATATATATATACACACACATACACACACACACATATACATATTTGTATATGTATATATACATAAGTGTGTGTATATATATATATATATATATATATATGCCCTTCTTTCTTGAGCGATATAGATTTTCATAAAAAATGAACGATATTTAATCGTAATTAGTCTAAATTAATCCACGGCAACCCTGTGATTATTCTGATTAAAAACTTTAATCATTTGACAGCACTAATGTATGTATAAGTGTGTGTAAGTAAAGTCCAAAGTGATCAGCAGGAGCAATAATCAACTACAATCTGTTGGAGTTTAAGCTTGAAGGTGGTGAGTGGAGTCAAAGCTGAAAGTTTGAGGCTGTTTTTAGGGAGTTCCAGTCGTTAGTTGCTGCAAAGATAAAGGAGTTACAGCCAACAATAGTGGAAGTCCTGGAGATTGATGTGTTCACTAGACCTAGTAGGATATGAATTATGGTTGAGATGAAGAAGAGAGGACAGGTAGGGAGGAGTCTTGTCCTGAATTGACTCATAAACAAAATGAAACCAGTGGTGAATCTGCCAGGTATGAAGGGAGGGAAACCTCACCAGTTTATAGAGATAACATCGGTGAGTTTGGAAGGGTGGATTAGTAACCAGTGGATGGCTGAGTGATAAATACGGTTTTTGAACATGTTACTTGGGGCCATTTTGTAATGATGTTGCCATAATCCAGACTCTAGAGTATTGTCATCAGGGTGTGTTTGGCAGCATGAGTGAAGGAGGCTTCGTTGCGGAAGAGGAACGCTAGTCTGGCTTTGAGTTTCATCTGAAGGTTGTGAATGTGTGTGGCTAAAGATGAATCCAGCCAGAAGCCTAGATATTTGTAGGACTGTACACGATCAGCTGTACAGGCAAGCCATCTGTACAGCTGATTATCGGGGGGCTGGATGCAACATTCTTCCTGTCAAAGATGACGCATTTGGTTTTACTGATGTTAAGGTGGAAGTGGAAGTTGTGAAAGGACTGTTCAACCGAAGTGAGGCTGAGCTGAAGAGTGAAGGGCCAGCTGAGTATAAGATGGTATCATCGACATACAAATGAATCTGGGAACTGCCAGCTGCTTTTAGAGAAAAGTGAACACAAGATGTTATCCCACTTTCTTTTTCTGCACAGCCCATGTTCCATACCAGCAGGACTGCACAGTGAGATTTGCATAGCTATATTTGTCAAGGTGTTTGTATTTAATAGTAGCTTGGTTGTCACTTGAACTAGTCCAGGAGAAAAGATGCAGGTGCTGGTGAATGGAAAAAGTTCATCCATAACACAGTATCCCAATAAATATCTCACAATATTCAGAACAAATCTTCTTCCTGTATTAATAATTATAATATTAGTAACTTATCTAACTACAGTACAGCAGTAAGTAGGTGTTTCATTAATACTCGGCTGCTTGTTGTCATATTTTGGTACTTAATTGATTAGATCGGTTATGTTTTATATGTAGTTATGGGAAGTATCAATGCACACAATAGTGTCACTGCTGCAAAAATCCTACTGAGAGACAGTGAAACAGAAAAACAATAATGACATTTATCTCTAATAATCTAAAACAAAAAAAAACAGTTGAGATGACGGGACAATATTTAGACTTTAATAAACAGATCAGACTTTGTTAACAGTAAAATAATAAAAGTTTTTGATCATCCTTACTTTATTTTCAAAAGCAGCAAACTAAAACGTTTAGATCTGGGGCTGTTCATAAAATATACGGTGCTATTGCCTTGACTGATCCTGCACTGAATGAAGATTATGTTTACTAATAATTATTTTCATTGTTGATTAGTCATTTATTTTCCCATTTAATCTGTTATTTGTTTGGTCTAAAAAAAATGTCAAAGTAATAAAAATGTGAATCAATGTTACTCAAAGCCCGAATTGACTTCTTTGGATGCTAGTCTTATCCACAAACCAAACATGTTTAATTTATTGTCCTAGAGAAGTAAAGAAAACAGAAAATATTCACATATAAGAAAGTGGAAACAGAGAACTTTTGCTTTGTTTTGTTAAAAAAATGAGTCAAACTGATGATCAAAATAATTGGTGATTAATTGAATAATTGACAATAATCAATTAACTGATTGTTTGTTGCAGCTTTAGTTTCATAATTTATTCTAGAAACGCTTCAGAGAGGATGTAATCAACTCCATGGTTATTTTTAATGCTGTAAGCTGTGGTGCTGCTGAATTTTATTGACTTATACCAGGAGATGTTTCCCTTATTTGGCCTCCAAAATCAACAAGAATAGATTGAATAATGAAAATATTTATCAGCAGAAGAACAGTAGCACAAGTGCTAAACATTTCTTTCTAATTCATTCAAATATAGCTAAAATTACACTTCAGTTATACTTGATGACTGATTTTAAGACACTGGACCAACAAAATTGAATCAACACCATTTTCAAGAAGAACTGTACATTGTAAGCTTAACCCTGCAAAACCCAAATATCGAAAAACAGAAAAAAAATGTGTGTGCTATTTTTATATATATATATATATATATATGTATATATATATATATATATATATATATATATATATATATATATATATATATATAAAAATAAAAAATAATAGCAACAATAATATAGATATATGTATAGTAAATAATATAATATTTAATATTTTTGCAACAGTGGGTTTTCCAGGGTTAATGAGGTGATAGAGTGAAGTGATAAACTTTCCTCTATTTACTAAAAGCACTCCAACAACAACAAAATAGACAAAGTTGAGCTAAAAGCATGACATGAAAACCCTCCATTTCTATGGTATTTATTGCGATTCTCCACAGCACCGTGGCTACACCATTAGTGCCTCCAGGAATGTTAGTCTGCATGTTGTGTTAGAGCCGAGAGAACTGAATGCATTTCTGTGTAGAATTAGTCAGACTCTGTGGAAGATCCATCCGTTCTGTGCTCTCCATCTAAACCCAGCAACATTGTCATAAACCATAGTGCATTAATTCTTCACAGGCCAGCTATGGACTCTGAACTCCTCTTACGATTCTGCACAGTTCAGCATGCAGGGCTGTTTGGCAGCGCACTCTGTTTTCAGCTCCCAGCAATTACCATGAGAAAGGCACAAAGCCAGAGGAGCTGTGTGTGGTAAACTACCCAGGCCTTTTTTCAAGAGAAAAGAAGCCTTTCAGGTTTGAAATGGAATTGTATCTGCATGGATAGCTGTGTCACCGCCTCATCCAGAAGAAGAGCCTCCCATTTTAAAGTTCAAGCTAAACGAAGGCTGCTCATTGCCCCGCAGCGTTTTCTGTACCGTTTGTTTAGAAGCAACCTCAGGAAACGCTCTAGGTGAGCCGTGTTGAGGAAACAGACGTGACATTTACGCAGGTCTGCATGATGATTCCATAACATTCCTACTGCATTCCTCTGTGACGGCAGATTCCAGTGAAAAAATGAAAGATATTAGCAGACTTTGAGGCATCACTGAAGGTCTAAACTGCTTTCACAGTGCTTAAAGACATATTATACACTGTAAAAAGAAAAAAAAAATCAGTAAAAGAAAGGAAAGCTTGCCAGACTAAACACAGTAAAGAGCAATCTGTACACAAACAGTGAAAATAATGGCCTATATCTGTAAATTAATGATATTTTTAGCTTATTTAAGTTCAGTAAAAGGGTGTCATTTTACACTCACACATTGTTAAAAATATAACAGGTTTTAAATGTATAGTTTTTTTTACAGTCAAAGTAATACTTTTTTACTAACTACTTACTTAAATGACAGTAAAACATATATTTACAAATTTTCAGTTCTTAATGTGTTTTTTTCTTTCAAATAACTGCAGATATCTTTAAAATAATTATATTTTTAGCTTATTTAAATACAGTAAAAGGGTGTCATTTTACACTCACACATTGTTAAAAACAAATACATGTTTTTAATGTGGACTTTACGTACAGTTTTTTTTAAAAACAGTCAACATATAAACTAATACTTTCTGTAATTTAATAAAACAGGAGAAATCTGTAAAATGACAGTAAAAAAATCTCTAGAAAATTTCAATCCTTAAAATGCATTTTTTCTTTCAAATCTTTGCAAATATCTGTAAAATAATGCTTTTTTTTGCTGATTTTAAAAAATGTTCTGATCAAATGTTGTAAAAGAACAAATTATTATTTATAATAATATAGATTTTTAATGTGGATTTTATTTCCAGTTGTGGTCTGTTTTCTAATGGCGAAACCTGAGCCAAATGCATGATTATTTTTCTGTGCTTTTTACAAGTTACTACCTGTAATTTAACTAAATCTTGTTCATAAAACTACAGCTAAAAACTGTTTTAAAAAAATGTTAATTTTTACAGCATACCTTGGTTTTGTGTGCTGCCGAAGATAAAAACACAGATATAATTATAAATCAGTTTTACTGCCATCCTGAAACATTTGGTGTTAATGAAACATAAATCAATCCGTCAGTGAACATGATAATAAGCGAGCAGCATCAGGTCTTACTGTAAACTATTTAGCTGCATGCTTTGCTCTTTGGAACACAAAACCTCGGAGGTGAACTCAGTCTCTCCTAGTGGTGTGACTAATAATTAATAAATGCGTCTACATTTTTCAAGTGGGAGAGGCGGGAGAGAATTCAAAGGAAACTGGCTTTTAGTCTGTGAACAAACACGAACTGTATTCTGGCCAAGGAAAACAAATCAGTGGAGGAAGCAGTGTCTTTTTCCACTCCTTGTCCAGTGTTAGTTTTTAATCCTTTCTGTCTCCTCTTGTAAGATTTCAGTGACTTTTTCAAAACAATGAAACCATGAGCAGCTCCTTCAAACCCTACATGGTCTTAAAGATATTCTTTCCTTATCATATTCCCCATTATTCTCCCATCAGGACTGCCTGCCAAACATTGGCAGTAACCTATTTCAGCTAAGGAATGCCAGCTATGCCCACCAAACCGTTTAAGGAAGCTGGAGAGCAAAGCTGAAAACTTAGTAACCAGGTTCCAACATGCCAAGGCATTCATTCGCTTAATACCAGCTGGATGAGGTCTGTTGGTTTGGCTCAGGTCTGCACCAGGCACCGCTCCAGTTTCTGTTTTTCTTTTGTATAGAAGCCCATTCTTCTTTTGAGAGTAAATAATTACAAGGCTTCTTGTGACGAGCATTGTCATTCACAACCGGCACGCTCTGGCAACGGAAAGAGAATAAGAATTGTATTTGTCAGCGTGACAAACGAGCAGTTCTGACAGGGCTGCAACTCATGATCATTTTCACAATCAGTTGTTCTGTTTTTTATTTCCTTAATGTACTAAAGTTAAGAAGATACTGAAAAATGTTCACCTCAGTTTCACACAGTCTGACCTGACCGCTTCATGTGTCCCTTTGGAGCAGGAATGTCAAACTCATTTTAGTTCAGGTTAGTTCCACATTCAGCCCAGTTAGATCTCCACTGACTCCAAATTTGTCCTTTGTTTTAGTGCAAAAATGTTCACATTTAAGGAGCTATCTTTTTGCAAAACATCATCAACATCCTGAAATTTCTTAAGAAAAGTAAATTCAATTTCAGCAACATTCAGCCTCAGTTTATCATTTCCACATTACAACTTCCAGATCACAGAGTGTCGACAAAGGAACACAACATTTAGTCATCTGGAACTGAACCAGAGAGGATTTTACTTTATGATCAAAATGACAAAAGTCAGACCAAAATAAAAAGACAAAACAACAAAAACAAGACAAAATATGACAAAAATGAGAGAAAGGATATGAAACAAAAATGAGACAAAAAATTAGACAAAAAAGTTAGAAAGTGACAAAAAGAATGGACTAACGACAAAAACAAGACAAAAAATTACGCAAATGACACAAGCGAGACAAAAAATGACATAAGCGAGAAACAAAACAACAAAAAATAGACAACACAAGCGAGACAAAACACAGAATGACACAAACAATATACAAAACAATGAATAAAGCAAAACACTGACAAAAATAAGACAAAAAACAAAAGCGAGATTAAAAAAAACACAAAATGACACAAACAATGAATAAAGCAAAACACTGTGACAAAAATAAGACAAAAAACACGAGACAAAAAGGAAACACGACAGAAACAATATTTATGTATTTTAGAAGTTGTGTCAAAGATTTTGGCACTAAATTCAAAAACTCAATCTTTCTTTTGTTGCAAATCAACAAGCTTATGCAAAGCAGATCCTTATCGTTGTGAAAACAAATATAAAAGAAAGCGAAAGAGAATGCTGAGATAAGAATGTGCTCAGGAAGATCAGATGTCTGGAGCTGGATGGACCAACATTCCTCAAGCAGCTCCGTTGGCTACAAACCCAGATTTTAAATGCCAATATAGTGAAAATGTTTCAAAGACTTGTGGTTTTCCAGGTTGCTTATCTATGGAGGTAGGAGTAGAAAAAACAACTCCTGAAGGACAGTGAGAGAAACTGGATTTCCTGGTTGGTTTTGAGATTAGTCTGCTCCGTCACACACTCCGTAAACTTCTGTACTGTCAGCTGGGGAACTCCACTGGGTTTATGTACAGAGCAGCCAAAGACTCTGAAACCACTTGGTTGCAAAAGTGAGCTGCTACATATCATTGTCTCCGTATATTAAACTTCAGTCATTAATTCTGCAGTGTCCATAAAATGAGGTATTTATGATGCAGATCCAGACCGCAGAGAAGCAAAACTGTGGTCTGGATCTCCTTGGGCTTGTGTCACAATAATTTTTATGATTCTCAAGATCACTTTCTGCTCATTGGAACTAACCATCCTGAAACATTTGGTATTAATTCCCTGTAGATTATTCTCTCACTGATTGTGTCTGATGTAGGGCCCGGCTGATATGGATGTTTTAGGCCGATTCTGATATTTGGTAGAAAAAAATTCCGATAACCGATTCATTTTAAAAACATATAATGAATAAAGTAACTTCTTTTTGGGTCCCTTGAGGCTTCCAACAACAAGGATATGAATTACAGGCAGAACATTTTACTGTTTTACTATACTTTGTCCTTTAGTATTTGTTTAACTTTACAACAGAGAGGAATTTTCAAGTACAAAAACATGCAACAAAGCATTAAACCTCTGAGAAATGATATAACCGTAACCCTTTGATGCGTACACCACATGAGGACATACCCATTTTCCTTTGGATTTGGGTCACTTTTGACCCAGGTTATGTATCAAAGGGTTAAAAAGAGTTAATCTATAAATGAGTTAGAAAATACATCTGGTCTGGTACTTCTTGTTGCTGCAGATTAGAGGTAGGTTATATATATATATACAGTGTGGGCCATAAGTTTCTATATATCGGAAAAATAAACATTTTATGTTGGACAACCATTTTTATTTCTATAATGTGCTCTATGTGATTACCATTGTTTCTAAAGCACATTAATATGTGTTTTCCACTGTTGATGAACTTGCATTAACACAGTTGAAGTTCTGCTTGTAACGGCGTTGGTGATACGTTCCTGGAGATGATTTATGTCTCATATGTTCACCTGATACACCATGGCCTTCAAGTGCCCCCAAAGATAGCGTCAAACGCATCTTCAAGGATATCTTCAACATAAAAGAATATACATTATACATTGCACAGTTTGTTTTAGAAAGTACACTGTAATGGTTGCCATGCTGTTTTGACCAGTTCTGTACAACAGGTGAGGAATGACATTGAGCTCTGTGTGAAGAGAAGTTACATCTGCTTCTCATTTGCCTATGTTCTGTCATTACTGCTTTTCACTCCGTAAATCACCTGCACTGTTTTATAAAGGTGTTGTGTAATATTCAGTCACTGGATTGTTGTTTAATTTTAGGGATAACTGTGTCACTCCTGTTTCTGCTGTCACCTATTATCAACATTATTATCACTTATTATTTAAGTCATCTGTAGAACAACACTTGTTTTCCTGATTTTTCCAGTTCGTTTAAATGTGTCAGAAGTCTTATGCCAACTCAGATTTTAACTGTCTAAATTATTGTTTAAATAAGCAGCTGGAGGAGAGTGTGTTTTGTAGGTGCTTCAGGTTCACCTCACTTGTAATCGTAAAACGTTCCTGCCAAAGCTGCTTCTGGTAAATTAGCACTGAGGCTGGTTTTGCCACCCATAAATTTCATACTACTCAGCCTCACTCACTCAGCCAGCTGCTGTAGGCCTGTTTCTGTCTACGGTTACTGTTGTTTGGGTCCGACAGCATCTCTAGTAATCTTTTTTGACACAAAACAAATAAAGTTCAGACTTGTCAGTGTCATAACTGATCATCAAAGTAATTTGAAAGCTTTAGTCAGCCCTCTGATGAGTCGAACACTCACCTAATGAGAAGCTAGCCTGAAGCACAGACTCAGCAGCACAGTGTAATGAAAGGGTTAAGTCAATAATAACACATGCATTCTGGTATTTGCTGTCTCGCTGTATAGCCATCCTTGTTCTTAAACTTTAATTATATTAAGGTTTACGTAGCACATGTGACTCAGACTTAGCAGCAGAAAGGCTAGTTATGAAACATGTCTGTATAGATTCTCCAGATCATGGTAATAATAAGAGCTTCAGTTAAGCAATTCTAAAAGCAACTGGACCTTTTTTTTTTGGTTGTTGAAGTTGTTTCACCCTCATCCTGAAGAAGTCCAGGTCCTTTTTTCTAAAGCTCTTAAGGTGGCTTTATATGAAATCTACCAGGAATGATCAGGCCTCACATTGATATCTCTTTGTGTTTGGCTTTTCTGCCTCCAGATGAACTCTTCTGAGGTTATTTTAGCGTCCACTTGTATATTCAGGATTCAGGGTTTTCGTCTGTAAGGGGCATTTGCTGTTTGCCTTTCTTCTGCTTGCTCCTGATCACACCCAGTTTTCTTCTGTCTTGTCCTCCAGTATCCATGTGCCTTCAGGGTGTAATATAAGAGCCTCCCTCATCCTTGAAGCAGCGTTGTTTTACAAAACAAGCAGCAGGGCTGGGAGGGTTGATGATGGTTTAGTACTGTAGGATAGAGGAGCCAGTAGTAGCTGGAAAGCTGAAGCAACTCTTATTTCAAAGCTGTTTTTAACAAAAGGAGGGTGGAGATGGAAAGAAGGAGCGTGATGGCTCCCAGCGTTTTGCAGCAAATCCAATCTGCTGTTCCAGTCGTGTCAAGTGATCAAATCATGAAGTTGCTGAAAGTTCTCAAATGAAACAAGCTTTTTTAAAAACAATAATCTCACCAGTCATTTATTTTTCTTTCTAACGCTTTAAAAATCATTCTCTGTTCTAAAAGTTAGTGCTTCATTGTACAACACTGAGTTTTACAACACTATTGAAAGCGAGTTTTGTGCAATGTTTGCATCTCAGTTTTATTTAAAGCATAGTATTTTCATGTGGCTGCTTTTCTAATAGACAATGCATGTATTATTCAAAACTTCTTTAGCTGTGAACAGAATGAATGGTGGTTGTATTTTTTTTCCTTTACACACACATATGCTCACACTATTCCCACTCATGTGAGCCTTGAGTGCTCATCTAATCTACCCTAACAAGCCACAGACCTTCAATCAGCCCCATTATCTAAGTGAGAGGACGTAGCAAGGCAGTGAGAGATTGTTAGGCTTCTTTTAACCGGTCCTTTGTATCTGGATTTGAACAGCACCAGATACAACGGACCAATTATACATAATTAAAAGGCTTAAAATAGTGTGCAAATCTCCAAATATAGTGCTTGCAATATTAAAGTACTTCCTGCAGGTTGCTATAGAGAACGGAAGACTTTCTTATGTCAGATTACTCATAATGCTCCAGAAGCAGCCAGAATCTCATTAGAATAAATATTATTGTAGTTGTTTTAATGGTTGCAGTCCAAATCAAGGTTTCAGGATCTAATCTAACAGATACCCAGCTACCCACAGTTTTTGTTTTATCAGTAATAATCTGTTCTATTACCTGCCTGCGATTAAATGCTGAAGCTTTTACAACCTGGAAACTCCATTTGCTTTTGCAGCTCTTTGGGGAGCCATGTAATGGTCTGTCTTTGCAGTTTCACTATCAGACATGTGAAAAACTTGCTTCTAGTGTTTGTCTAAATCCTGTTAGAAGAGTACAGCAGTAAAGGACATGCAATACCTTCTATCTGCAGGTGGATGGGATTGTTTTGCACCGTTGCCTCTGATACAAAGATAGATGAGTATGGATGATGTAACATGTTTGTCACTTATTCATTTATGGTTGTAGTTGGGATTATTCTCTGATTATATGACAGCAGTCATGTAGCATCTCAGTACAATGCTGCTCAACAGAATTCTGATTTTAAAACAATAATCGTATAATCGTTTGTATCATAGTTGACATTTTTGCTGTTTTCAGGCCTAAAATCAACACGGCCACCTACACCCAAACACCACCTGGCATTTTAGAGAAAGATTCTTCTAAATATTATATGTACAATTGGGTAAAATTGAAATGTAAAGTTATTTGTAAAGATATTGTAGTAAACCTGTTGACTACTTTATATTAAATAAGTCAGAAAGCCTTGGAGTCTGGCCAGTCTTTCTTCAGGAGGAAATGACATCATGTGGAGCAGGTCATGTGATCTGGAATTAACACACTTCCTGGAGAGGTGTTTTTGGAACGGGGAACTTAGTGGAAAGGGATTTCTCATACACAGATACAATTAGTTATTTTGTGCTATAAAATAACACAAATTACCACAGAAAAACTCAAAATGACTCAATGAGACACAGAATTATCATATAAAGATAGAAAATGACGAGAGGCACAAAATAACTACTCAAAGTTGCAAAATGACCACAAAGACACACAAAAAGACCACAAATGGACTGAAAACGGTTACAAAGGGGTACAGAATGACCACAAAAAATGACCAAAAAAGAAACAAAATGAACACAAAGACACATGAAACAACCACAAAAAGACACATGACCACAAAAACGCACAAGATGACCACAGAACAACACAAAATGACTCAGTGAGACAGATAATTATCATCTAAAGACACAAAATGATGACAGACACAAAATAACTATAAAAAATTGCAAAATGACCACAAACTAATTAAATTAAATTAAATTAAACTAAAAAAATTAATACAAACAGACTGAAAACAGCCACAAAAAGGCACAAAATGCCCACAAAACGAACTGAAAATGACCAAAAAACCCCCAAAATGAGCAGGTCATGTGATCTGGAATTAACACACTTCCTGGAGAGGTGTTTTTGTAATGGGGAACTTAGTGGAAAGGGATTTCTCAGACACAGATACAATTTGTTATTTTCCATAATGCCAATAAATAAAATCTCAACTTAATAAAAAGAACACAATCCAAACTTTTTCTGAATCTACTCATTTTATTATTGTTTAGCTCATTAGAAGGTGGTTGGTATTAAATTCAGACGGTTATTTAGTTGACATTTTAGTGATATCCACTAATTTTTTATTAATAAGTGATTGTTTCCATAATAAATAATTATGGATTTTGTAAAGACGTGATCAGAATGAACATAAAAAACCTTAGTTTTAATAAAAATGAATGCAGGATATATCCCATGGACTTCAAATGTCCCTCAGTTATATACTGACCCAGTCATTGGGTCTGTGTGGGAACTTGTGTATTTTGCATCCTCCTAAACCTCCAGGAATCTTTCTCAAGCTGTTGAGCAGCCTTTACAGCCCTGAGTACCTACTTATCAAGTAGAAGCTCCTCCAGCATGTTAAAGCTCCAACTTAGAGAGACCCAGCAGACATTCTTACCCCTCTGCTGGTGGGGTGAGATTTGCTCAAATCCTCTTTTCCTCCCTCCCTCATTTTCAAAGTGTGCATTTTGTTTGCTTTTCAGAGCTGAGTTGGTATAGACTGACTGGTTCATCTGAGTTAATCCTGGGTCAGACTAAAAGGCTGTACAAATCTCCTGACAAGCATCTGTCAGGCTAAATGACTGGTCTGCATGCTGCCCTGTCACAAAGATGTTCAGGCTTCAGAATGGAGCATCAGTGCAGGTATCTCAGAATGCCTCATTTTGTCTTTAGAAAACCCTGTTCATCCACTACCGTGAACTTGACATTTAGAAAATTGCGCTGTCTCTTACTTCATGGTACAGAAGCTTAAGATTTCACGGCTGATAGAACCGTTTATCCAGACGCATTGGCCATATTTCTATAAACACTACCAATCAAAAATTTGGATACCACATCATAAACCGAGGACTCCCTGTACTGTCTTACAAATGTACTCAAATGGTAAATAGTTTGATTTGAAGAAGCATAATGGCATAGAGCCTTCCACTTCCTCCTCAGAGACTACAGTGTCAATGGTAAAGCCATGCTATTAAAACCAATTCCCAGCAGCCTGCCTGTTAGGTCATGATATATGTAGATAATATATAAGATTATATGCAGCCGTGCTGTTAATAGATGCAGTGTTAATCTGAGTGGGGGTGTAAGAGGAACACTTGAAGGGGGAGAATGAAATTAATTGCGTCTTCAGGGCAAGTGCAAAATTACCAGATGGTGTAAAACTCTTGGGGTCAACAAAGTCATTAGAGGACCATGAAAACCTGTATCAGATTTCATAGCAGTCTGGCCAGTAGTTGTTGAGCTTTGACCAAATTATCGACAGAGATCTGGACTGTGTCTGACATTACATGTGGTCTTTTCTCTTTTACTTGCATCGGCCATAGGAGGCAAGCGGTCTGACGGGATCAGCACCAGTTTGTTTTAGACTGGATGTTGTGTTGGCTGTATAGTCTATGGTAGCGCAGCGATCTGTGTTTTTAGGATTAACTTGTGGCTCCATGAGAGGAGCCATGAGGTCATCTCAGCAGTGTTGGTCGTCTGCGTTCCCATGCGGAGAGCTCATGCTGTGGACCAGCCACCGGGGAGCAGCGTTTGTGATGGCAAAGTTCATGTGTGCCTTTGTTTGTGTCGTGTTTGTTTGTCGAGTGTGAGTCCGGGGCACCTTGTGTTCAGCCTCACTGTTCATGTGTTCATGTGTAATATGAACTGCGTGAGTCGGCTCCGTGATGGGGAGATTACCGATGCTGGGGGGAGGTTAGCGTGTGAGAGGGGGGCTGAGTTTATTGACTGACTTTGGGTGGGCTGCAGTTGACATCAGCCCACACACACACACACACACACACGCACACACGCACACACACACTCAGTCATGCCGAGCAACACAAAGATTTTGCTGATGACCGACAAACTGCTGTGCGATGGCTCCCACTAAGCCTCATCATGCTGTGCTCTCTGTGCGTTTGTGTATTTCTGTCTCTCTGCAGATTAGACAAGCACCACCACATTATGAAATGTGTGAAGACATTTCAACCGCTTTGGTACTTTGTTAGTCTTGTTCAAACAAAACTGTCTGAGAAAGAAAGTGGTGAAGCCAATTAGTGCGTTTGTGAGCACCGCTGCTGGCTCCAGTGTAGTCTACAGGCTGAAGGTTAGATATCTAGTCCAATCCTGTTTGTCTTTTTACACCTTAAGATGTTTAGTTGACCATTGCTTGATAAATTATCTCATTATTTCTCCACACCCTATGCAGTCACATTTTTACTCTTTATGGGCTCATTTTTGACTGCAAAATAGAGTGTTACACCTCCGTGGAAACAGAACAACCGTGAATAGAAATGGAGGGAACTCGCAAATGTCTTTTGTTTTAATAAAAAAAAAAGAAACAAAAGCTTTTAATTTCTTTTGTTATATATTTTAAAAAGTGGACTAAAGGACTGTGGCAGGAAGAGTTCTTCAGGAAGTCCTTCCAAGATGGGCCAAAAAGTTGGGGAAAAAAATTGCATGTCATGGTTTTGTTTAGCAAAAGCAAACTTTTAGAACTGAAATCATGTAAGAAAGAAGATTTTACTTCTTAATTAAGCAGGTTGGGGTGGACAAAAGATATCTGGATAAGATCAGCCACAATCGGTCACCATTTTAAGGCTACTCCCTTTCTTCTAAAGCGTCCTCCCTATCATACAAGTATCCACAGATGGTATTAGTACAGGAAAACAATGGTGACGCCATATATTACAGATATTTTGCTGTCTATCCCTACATGTCTTCTGTCTGCTCTGTTTAAACACAGCCTGCAGTTCAGCCCATTTCAGCCAAAAACTCTCTGAACTTTTGATTTATTTATTGATTTGTATGGGACAGTGCATATTAATGAACATACAATCTCATAATAATTTACACAAGGTTGCAGTAAATACGCCAGATTTAGCACTAAGCTGGTTTCCATCCGTTGTCCCACACATAAAAGAAAAGAATAAAAATAAAAAATACAGTGTTACAGACATATATAAAAACAATATAATAAAACAAAGACAACAACAATTAATACTAACTGGGTTAAACCTACCCTAAAGTACTACTGTTTTAGAGAAGTGCTTTCTAGGCATAGCCTGTCGTAAAGTGCTTATAGTTGAAGAGCCTGTTTTTAAAATATCTGATTTTAGAGTGCCTGAATTTACCATGATTGTTGGTCACAGCTGTGTTAGTCATGGCTTTCCAGTTGCACCAAGGATCATGTTTTTTTTTTTAAATTTTGTTCCCAGAATCTGGTTCGTAAGTTTATTTTTGATACATTTTTAATGAATTGTGTAATTTTGATGAAATATCACGATTTTTAGTTCAGATTTGCTTAATTTTCCAGACAGATGCAGAAGTGTGATTAGTTCAAGGACTGTTGGAAACTTGAAGACCCAATGATTCTTTCAGAATCATCTGAGAAGTAGTGTCCTTTAGGCAAAAAAAAAAGGAAATGTGCCTCTCAAATCTACCTACAGCTTTTGGATTTCAAAGTGTTAAGCACATCAAATCACATCAGTCACCAACTGATGTAGAATAATGAAATTATGAATAATTACATTTTAGTATTTGAAGGTAGTCCATTAAAATTAGCAGCGTTAATGACACTTGATTTTACTGTCGCCTGCTGTCACAGTAAACAAGAACACAAATACTCCATAATTATGAGACTGTTCTGTTCCTTAACTAAGGTGTTTGATAAGTTTGTGTTGGGAAACATCTCGTATAGACTGGACTGCTACTATATTTAATAAAAAAGAAAACAAAATGTCTAGTATTTTAGTTCTTACAGATAGTAGACTGTCTTAATTTTCATTTTATGCATACAACATAACTTTATATTGGTTCTGTTTGAATCTTGATCAGAAACACGAGTAGAGATTTTCCAGGAAGAACTTCTCAGTCAGGACTCGGTCGTAGTAAAGAATAGGTGCTTTTGACTTGTTAAAGGACAAGTCTCAACCTGTGCTGCATCTACCTGATTCTTATCTTCTGCCACAGGATTTCAGCTTTTTCCAGATATTACATTGCTTTCCTAAAATAGAGTCTTAGTCATCCGTGATAAAAAGCAACTCCATTTCTCTTTCTGTTTCTTGATCTCATCCAAGTAGAATTTTCAGTGACTTCCAGAACTGAAATGTCCTCAAAAATCGAAAATATCTTCAACAGCCTAAAGCAGGGGTGTCAAACATGTGGCTCCCGGGCCAAGATCGGCCCTCCAGAGGGTCCAATTGCAAACTGTAAATTTGTAAAGCTATGAATTTAAATGATTTCTAGACAAGTTCTTTTGATCATAAACTAAAATAGTAGATTTTTCATTGTTCTTTTGTCGCTTTGTGCCTCATTTTTGTAATATTTTGTCTTGTTTTTGTTGTTTTTTGTCTTTTAGTTTCTCATATTTGTTGTTTTGTGTTTCATTTTTGTCTCGCTTGTGTTGTCTGTCTGTTTTTTGTTGTTTTGTTTCTTGCTTCTGTCTTTTGTTGTCTCGTTTGGGTCATTTGTGTAATTTTTTTGTCCCATTTTTGTGATTTGTCTATTTCTTTGTCGCTTTGTAACTTTTTTGTCACTTTTTTGTTTTGTTTTGTGTCGTTTGTCTCGTTTTTGTCATTTTGTGTCTTGTTTTTGTAATATTTTGTCTTGTTTTGTTGTTGTCTTTTTATTGTCTGACTTTTGTTGCTTTGATCATAAAGTAAAATACTAGATTGTTTATTTCCAGTGACCAGTGACTGAATTTTGTGTACTTTTGTAGACACTCTGTGATCTGGAAGTTGTAATGTGGAAATGATAAAATGAGGCTGAATGTTGATGAAATAGCATTTATTTTTCTGACAAAATTTCAGGTTGTACATAATGTTTTGTATAAAGATAGTTTGTTAAATGTGAGCATTTTCAGAATGTACATTTTTTGCACTAAAACAAAGGGAAATAATGTGGAGTTGTGGTCATTTATAGGTTATTATGCTGTGATTTTACAGGTCCGGCCCACTGGAGATCAAATTGGGCTGAATGTGGAACCTGAACTAAAATGAGTTTGACACCCCTGCTCTAAAGGAAAAGTCCAGTTGATTTTTAAAACAGCGAACAAATAAACAAAACTCTTAGGATTGCTTTTCTAGAATCTTTCCATCAGCTTTACTATCATTTCTACAATTACATTTTGTGTTGTATTCAATATATCTGTT
This sequence comes from Amphiprion clarkii, assembly GCA_027123335.1. Lineage (NCBI taxonomy): Eukaryota > Metazoa > Chordata > Actinopteri > Pomacentridae > Amphiprion > Amphiprion clarkii. The sequence continues at coordinate 1,888,900 of CM049567.1, read as the reverse complement.
TGCTCATCAGAGGTGTTTTCATACAGGATACATATCCACTTTGTGATCTGCAGCGATTTGCTTCAGTTTGTATGAAATCCGGTCCTTTTGACCAACCCTCCAGTCACATTCCTCTCCCTGCCCGTGTGAGTGATGACTTGTGAGCGCCGGCCAAACAAGCATCAACACCAGTCTTTATGCCCAAGTGCCAGCATGCCCAAAGGGTCCCTCGCACCAAATACAGGCATTTAGAAATCCTGTTTGAGGTTTTGCCTCAATGTTGCCTCATCGTTTTCTTGAGGTGAGATCAAACAGCAGCCTTCATTTTTCACAATGCTCCCTGCAGCTGAATAACATTATGTATGCTTCCACATGTATAAACATGCATGCATATGCAATTTTTCTGTCTGTTTGCCCGTCTGCCTACATGACAGGGGCTAAAAATGTAAATTCTATTTTTCAAAACCAACCATATGAATTTACTGCAGTGTTTCTGTTTGTACTGACCTGAATATGATCTCACTGGCTGATTGGAAATACGTTTACAGCTCCACAGCTCTGTGTTTGCCCTGTTCTTTTCTTTTTTTAAAAAAAATCTCCACAACATCAGAGCAGCTGGAATAATATCAGTCACACCAGCAGGCATCTAGAGCCTCATAGCCCTGCTTGTTTTTAATTCCTCTGCTGTGGGACATTATTTCAATGATGGCTGTTAAGAAGTGTCCGCAAAGCCGCTGGCATTTTACAGGAATGGATATTTTTCACTCCAGGTTTCATAATAGTTATAAATGTTGGTTGTTATTTTTTAAAATCTACATCTTTAAGTAAGTTTCCCTTTCCCTTATGAAAGATGCCATTGTCTTTCACGGACGATCTTCCACAAACCATATTGTGGCCTTGTATTTTGTACTTTTCACGTGAAGGACAAGGGTCACAGGGTTGGACGAGTGGAAAGCTGATCTCTTCCCTTGAAGCAGGGTTCGGAAGTAGGGGAAAATAGCTAGGAAAAGCCCTGCCCTCGAGGTCATAAGTCATCTAAAACGGTGTGACCTAGCAGCTGGATGGACTCCATTTTGCGTCTCTGGGCAACACAAGTGAGGATATTTTTAGAGGCTCATTAGATCACTTCCAGTAATCTACTTGACAACTTCAGTTTTATTGTTTTTTTCAGCAGGCTCAGGCTTTGATAAAGCATCATAAAGGATCTATGTTATCTGGTTGTGCTCCAGGCAGACTTTTCAGCAAACATGACTTAATGTGCAGTTAGCTTCACTGGTGAGGATTGAAGTGCATCAGGGTGCTAAGAATGCGTTTCTGTGCACTTGAATATTTAGGGTTTTTTTATGTTTGAGAGTGCTTTTTGCTCTGAAGGATTGTCCCTAATACTATTTTTTGGTGTCTGGAGCTTCAGCGGCATAAACGGTGATTATCTGAAGCATTGGGTGGTGTGGTTAGAGGGCGTGTTGAAATGCTGCCATGTTTGGACAGTGTGGTCTGATTACATCTTCTTGGTGATTGTCTGAAGACTTTGCCTTTGGCTACATTAATTGGTCCTGTTTGTGTCCGCAGTAATGAACTCCACTATGACATCTGTGTTTTCCATTATTGCTTTTTGGACCTCCGGGGTCTGCGGTGTAGTTTTGGGTGTGGTTGAGGATATTGGTGACAGTGATGCCTTTGGATGCAGCTATGGAGAAGTTATTATTCCACTAGGCTACTATGTTTTTATGTCAGTAGCTGCTTTTGCCCCAGTTGGTTCAAAATTATCCTTATGTTTTGTCTTTCAAGCAAAGTAAGTGCAAGTTTTTCTCATGTGCAACATGTTTTCTAGCTCTTATGTTCTCTGATTTTCACACCATCAAACAGTAGCGTTGCCTTCGCCCGAGTCAGCTGGGATAGGCTCCAGCCCCCCCCGCGACCCTAGTGAGGATTAAGCGGTGTATAGATAATGGATGGATGGATGGAAACAGTAGCGTGCTCCTTACAGCGTTCAATTGAGTTTCCATGCATTCAACATTAAACACGTAACTTTGTGCAAAAAAATTCAATGTAAAATGCATCTTAAAAGAACATTTCCTATTTCAGCGGCAGAAGTATCGCACAAGTAATGGCCAAACTGTCAAAAATAAAAACTGTTTAAGGAGGTTTCCCTCACATTGTGATTTCATCGGCACCCCAGATTTTTCCTCGTCTGACCAACAGAAAACCTACCCAGGAATTAGTCTGATTCTTAGACCCTGTGAGCATTTACAGCCCCATCTTCATACCAAATCTGGACCAGATACAGCACCTGACCTTTGTTCTAAACTTGCACTGTTTAAAACCTATAGATTAACTTATGCACAATGCAAGAACACAAAAATACAGCATTTGGTCTTCCCTTTAACTACCATGGGGACATTCACTGCTAGTGAGAGGGACCCAAGTTTAGATGCATTTAAACGGTATAAATATAAGGAAGAAAGTGTTGCCTTCATTTAGGCCAAAAATGAAACAGAAGAAATATCAAAATAGAAAAACTCAATACCTACACAACAATCAAATATCCAAATAATCAAATATTTGTGTCTCAGCTGTACTCTGAAGGTTGCAGTGTCTGCATTTTTGACTAAAAATAGATGCCCATCAAGTATAACATGTAGGAGCAAATAAAGAAATTATAAAATTCTGTGAAAGCAGGCCGAGAACACAGTAATTGTAATAAAAAATATTGAAATTCATTCATGCAGCACCTTTAAAACAAAGAAAAAGAAAGTCTGTAAAAGTGGGTTTTAAGAAGTGATTGTAAAAAAGCCACTAAGGTTGCTGAACGACACAATCACACTTAATAAAAACACTTTATGTTGTTTATTCCTTTAATTTGTCAGATGTTGGTAGAGTTGCTTCACATCCTCTCGTATAGCATTAGTTTAACTACTGACGGTAATGTTAGTAATGTAAAGAGACAAAGGGTTCTCTGTCATGTAAAGAATCAACACTGAGGACTACATTTGTGCTCCAGTGTTCATCCTGTTATTTTTCAGTTTACCACCAGAGGGTGTTTCTGTCTATTCTCCTGCATCCAGTCAGAGTAGGCTGCTACATACATACCAAAAACCGAGCGTCTCTTTCCACTAGACACCTGGCCTGAACCATCAGTGGGTGTTCCACCGATCCGAGAGAGATTGTCGTTCTGAAGCGCTGACTTACCTGTTTGATAATGACAGATTTACTGCCAACATGCTGTATCTTGTCCCCCTCACACCTCTTCACTCCTCTCCACATTTTTTTGATCTCACATATTCCTTGTCTTTCTCTCCTCCACCCTTTCTGTCTTTGCCCCTGAGGGGTTTCGGTTACATGCTACATGCCCAGACGGTTGCTCAGTTCGCCGCTTCGTGCATCGGTCTACGGTCACAGATTAGAGACGTGCTGAAGCAGGTGGAGGTGTAAAACCGCTACTACAGACGGCAGTCTTAGGAAATCCCTGTTGATTGGGAGAAAGTGTTGGTAGAGTGGAGAGAGCTGCTTGTATTTATCACTAACGGAGAACATCCTTAATAAAAACAAAGGGTCCTACGTATTTAATTGGTGTGACCTTCCGTTAGGGAGTCAAACTCATCTTAGTTCAGGTTCCACATTCAGCTCAGTTTGATCTCAAGTGGGCCGGACCAGTAAAATCACAGCATAGTAACCTTTAACTAACAAAATTAGGTTTTTTTCCTTTGTTTCACTGCTAAAAAGTACATTCTGAAAATGTTCACATTGAAGGAACTGTCTTTTTACAAAACATGAACATCCTGACATTTCTTAAGAAAAATAAATTCAATTTCAGCAACATTATGCCTCAGTTTATCATTTACACATTACAACTTCCAGATCACAGCGCATTTACAAAAAGACACAAAACTTATAGTCACAGGTATCTGGAACTGAATAATGTAATATTTTACTTAATGATCAAAAAAAAACAACAAAAGTCAGACAAAAGACAACAAAAAGAAGACAAAATATTCCAAAAATGAGACACAGATAAGACAAAAACAAGAAACAAAATGACAAAAAATGAGAAACGACATGGAACAGCACAAAAAAGAGACAAAACATTGATAAAAATTACAAAGCGATAAAAAAAATGGACAACACCAAGACAAAAAAATTACACAATGACACAAAACAAGAAAACACAAAATGACAGAAATGAGACACAAAACAACAAATAAAGCAAAACACAAAATGACAAAAAACACAAGCGAGACAATAAGGAAACACAAAACAACAAAGCATGAGACGAACAACAAAAGTCAGACAAAAAAAAGATAAAATATTACAAAAATTAGACACGAAATGACAAAAATGAGACACAAAGCAACAAAAGCGAGAAACAAAATGATAAAAAAACACAAGCGAGACAAAAAAGAAACAAAACGACAAAAACGTGAGACAAACAACAAAAGTCAAACAAAAACAGACAAAAAACAACAAAAAGAAGACAAAATATTACGAGACACAAAATGACAAAAATGAGGCAAACAAAATGAAACAACACAATAAATAGACAAAAATTGCTAAAAAATTAGACAAATGACACAAATAAGACAAAAAAATGACAAAACACACAAAATGACAAAAATAAGACAAAAACCAGAAGTGAGACAAAAAGGAAACACAAAATGACAAAAACATGAGACAAACTACAAAAGACAAAAACCAACAAAAAAGACAAACTATTACAAAAATGAGACACAAAATGACAAAAGCGAGAAATAAAATGAGACAACATGAAACAACATAATGAAACAGACAAAAAATTGATCAAAATTACAAAGCAACAAAAAAATGGGAAAAACCAAAACAAAAAATTCCACAAATAAGACAAAAAAATGACAAAAAAAAGACAGAATATTGCAAAAATGAGACACAAAACAACAAAAGTGAGAACTAAGTGGACACCCTTCTATCATTTATGCTTTTCTTTTTTCTTCCTGGATAACTCCTCGTCACTGTGTCCATTTTTTGGATAACAGCTGCGACTCACATAATTTCCAGAGATTTCTGTGGCCCAGTTTCTGGTATCTGAGCTCGCTGTTAAGGCTCTCATTAACACTGATGCAGCAAGCGTTTTGGCTTTTAACTGCCATGGTATATTACACCAATAAATCAAATAGTCACTGAGCTATTCACACACCATGCAGCTATCTTAATGTCACAAACGGGCATCTCTGGGGATAAATGGTAAAAATAGAAGCATATTATTAGTCTGGGTCGTCTCCTAAACTAGAGGTAAAGATCTTGTGCTCAGGACTGCAGAGGGATATTAGTCATCATCTCTGAAACACCTGCAGTCTGTTTGAACTCATGGCAGGTAATTAGGTTGTGTGGTATCAGCATGTTTACCTCATAACAATTATCAAACAAAGCAGACGTGCATCGAAGCGACATAATTATTTAGATAAACTCTTAATTAAACAAAGCCTAATCCCTGCCAAAAGCTGTTCAAGCAGAACGTTATGAAATTAAATTTCAATGAAATTCCAGCTCTGGATGTCACAACGTCACCACTTGAGTGCTTAATAAGATCAGTGCTGAATCCATTAGGTTTGCTGTTTGCTGTGATGTTTATTATAATGACTCATAGTTGTAATCTCAGTGTGAGTTTGTTCTGTAATGACATCGTACCATGTGAGTAGTATGGCTCTGGGATAGTAATGTATGTCTGTCAGTTCATCACTGTGGTCCGGACTGAAATTCCACAGCAACTGTTGAATTTGATTGCAATAAAGAAGATGAATCCCTCTGACTTTAACAAACTTCTGACTACCTTTAGTATCCCATAATGTCTAGAGCCTCGAGATGTTCATGCCCCCTCATGACGAACTGAAATAATTTATGTAAACCTTCCACTTTTTGTCTATTATGTGAGAAATTAGTGCTTATAAGTAAATGTACTGGTGGGCATAGAAGACATGATAGCAAATAAACTTGACCATGTTGGCGTGATGACCTTAACATTCAGCTTAAAGCCGCCTCAGACAGCATGACTGTGGAGTCTGGTGACTTGTTAAACTGCAAATAGTAATTCTAATGCCTCTATCACTATCTCACACTGCAGATGCAGACGATAATGCCATACTAACAGAGGTGATGAGATTTACATATATATAGTGTCCTAGCCTTCCCGAGATCTTTCTGCATGGAGTTTACATGTTCTCCCTGTGCATGCATGGGTTTTCTCCGGCTTCCTCCCACAGTCCAGAAACATGCTGAGGTTAACTGATTATTCTAATCATTCTTGCCCGTAGGTGTGAATGTGATTGTTTGTCTGTATATGTGGCCCTGCGACAGGCTGTTTCCTGTCCAGGTGTCCCCTGCCTTCACCTTCAGTCAGCTGGGATAGACTCCAGCCCCCCATGACCCTAATGCAGTGTATAGATGATGAATGGATGGATGGATGGATGGATGGATGGATGGATGGATGGATGGATGGATGGATGGATGTTCTAGTCTTGATGTTAGCCCTCTGAACCCCAAAACTCACCTGCAGGTTTGAAAGGCAAATTTTCTTTAACCCCTTTGACGCCTGTTGTCGCAAATTCTCATCATACCACTTTCATTCAGACTGCAGCCGAGATAGTGTGTCCATTCCCCCAATGCCGGTTTGTGCATATTCAATACATACCTCGGAACCTTTTGAAAGCACTGGTTTCTGGTAGGACCGGTCGGAGTGTGACCTAATTATCTGTTATTATCATTATTATTATTATATATCTATGTATCTATGTTCTATGTGTAATAGATAAGTTAACAATCTCAACTTATTTTAGTATCAGGTGGAAAGCAAAAGCACAAAAAATGTTTTTTATTTAATTTTAAATAAATTCAGGCGTCAAGAGGTTAAAAATGCCAGAATTAGGTCATTTATTAGAGACAGAAACTGTAAAAACAGAATTATTTGATTGTCATCCTTCTCACAGTACTTGAATACATTGTCCGTTCAAGTCTAAAATTTGGGAAATTTGATTAAAATCACTTCATTTTATATGTATCATTTTAGAAATTCTCAAAAAATATACAGTATCATCAAAAAAAAAAAAGAAAAACGAAAATTCTGAATTTCGCAGCACAACTAAGAAGCCATGAATAAGGCCGGTATTAAACTTTCCAAGTTCCAGAGTTATGGAAGGGTCATTTCCCTAAGTCCTCATGTAGCGAGCCTCAAGGCAAGACTGCACATGCTTTACAGCTGCATGTACATACGTAGATACAGTCTACTGCGCATATATGCAATGCAGTCTTCCAAACAGACTCACATGGACCAGGAAAGCAGAATGAAAACAACTGTGTCCATGAACACATCCATAAGGGAGTCTACTCAAAGCTTAGCTCAGCTGCAACCAACAATAATGCGACAAACATTCTGTGAGGTTTTAGGTGAAGTGGAGACTGTGTTTACAAAAAGCAGAGAGGACAGAATATCACAGATTAACAGGAAACATTCTTGAGCAAATATCGTGAATGCAACAAGGTTCAAAAACAGACTGAGGAGCGTGTTGTTACCATGTTAGCATGTTGAGATATCCTTCTAATGTTGTTATGCAGAGTAGTGTGAAAGACCTTTAGAGTTCTCTCTACTTTCAGCCATCCAGGGTTGTCTGTTTCCACATGTACGCATTTGATAAATGCAATGTGAAATGAGCCCACAGTGAGTCGAAATGGGGCAGAAGAAGAAAAAGGGGTTAATATAAAAACAGTAAAAAATGGCTTTAATAGATAGTAATACCCTGCTTTGTTATCTGCAGTTCTCAGAGCCCAAATTGAGCAATTTGGTGTCACATTATACGTCTTTATCTCATTATGTCGGCCAAATTAAAGGCATTAAAGGACAGGATCAGGTGTTTCAAAGCTGTCCTAATACAACAGTCTTATGCTTACGTGTTCAGTGTCGGTGTTACTGATAGCCGTAATCGTTTTTCTTGTCCATACTGTCTGACTCACCAGATGTAGGTATTAACCGTTTCAGTTGGCTTTGTCCTTCCTTCCACTATCTGTGTGTTACCATTGTAAGGTTTTGCAGATGATTTTGGTTGTGCAGTAAGGCAGCCCTGCAAGCTTTTTGTGGTGGAACTAGAAAAAGAAACAATTGAACTCTGGCAATCGACTAGAAAAAAAATCTTCAAAAAGTCAAAACCACCTGAAGTGACCTTAAACGCTTCTTTGCAAAACTGGGGACATTTTTTTCAAGTTTCACAGTTCTGAATGTAATCCAGTACTTTAAAAAAGTGCATAAAAATACATCACGGCTAGTGTTTCTTTGATGATTTGCTGTGGAGGTTATCTTGTATCGAAAACATACAAAATTGGGAAGATATGCATGTGATTTACTTGAGCCTCGTGTTACCTTCAAATGAATTTGGAACGTATTTTAGCACAAAAAGAGAACGTGGGATATTTTTTCCTTTACTTTTCCATTGTACTCATTCAGTCCAAGTGCAAAAGTGCTCCTTTTGTCACTGTCATACCCTTTTAACACATTTTGTCCTTAAGTTAAAGCAGTTTAAAAAAAAAAAAAATGCTGCTAATGGTTTACACACCCATAAAATGCCAAAGGTTTATATTTCGTGACATAATGTCTGTCGCTTTGCAGATGTCTCCCATGATCATGATAATCCTCGTAGTAATTATCGTTGGAGACCTCATCAGTAACTTCAGCACTAGATCCCACTATCCCCTAACATATTGGCACATAGCTTTATGTTTTGGTCGTTGCTTCAGTCTGTTATCGTATGACAAGTTAGATATTTCCTGCTGGTGATTTCATCTGTGAGGACATTAGAGACCCATTAGTCGGGCCAGAGACTGAGGCAGGAAGCCGAGGTGTTGGACAAGTGTCACAGCCTGGAGAAAGTGATGGAAAACCTGGACTGAAGATGACAGGAGACCTTACTGAAGCATTCCCAGACTCCCAGAATAATCTGTGAAGACAGGTAGAGGCCTAACCTGCCTGATCCTGCGTCAGGTGATGTTATGTCCCTTATGTCACCGTGTTAAAATAGAAACTTTAGGTAATGTGTTTGTTTCAGCTCCAGACAACTCGTGGTGAATATCGTTCCGGCATCAACAACACAATGTACAGTATGTATAATATATTTGATACATGCATTGTGAAGCTGACTGCTCCAAGATAGTTTGTGCTCTTGTACTTTTTTTGCAGCCTCAGCATGGCTCTAATAAAAACAGTCAGTCAATCAGTTGATCCACTGCTGTGGTGGAGACTAAGTTCAATTGATCGCCATGACTTTTGATCTAGATATTCAGTGGTTGCCAGAAGATTAATCCTGACCAAACTGAGGTTTTGACTGATATATGTGGACAACTACTGATAAATTACCACAAAATACTTAGGTTGATAACATAATACAGAGGGTCCTCGGTTTACGACGTCCTCGACTTACGGCATTTCGTTGTTACGTCAGAACTAGTTACGTGGAACTAGCTGACGAGCGAAGTGAACAAAGACATCGTAACGCGGCGCTATCAGACGGCTTTGTTTCCATTCCCTGGTTGTACTCCACCTTGGATTGTGTTGCATTCACTAACTTTTTGCCCTTCATTATGGCTCCCAGCGTAAGTCATCTTCTGATGTTTGAAGAAAAGGAAAGCCGTCTCCATGTGTGCTGTCTTCACTCCAACGTAAAAGCTGCAGCTGTCTGACTAGTTAAACTCGTGCTTGCAAAATGAATCGTGAGTCGTAGCAACTTGACTTCTTTACTGTGGCTCTTGATACACATTACAATCGGAGTGAAAACTGCAACAAAAACAGAATAAAACAACATAAATACATGTAAATAAATCCTTTTAACTGAACCAGTAAGTCCAAAAATGAAGTTAATTACTTAGACATTATCTCTGTGGTGTTTACAAAATAGAGAGTCGTGCATCCAGAAAAGTTCATACGTGTGTAAATCTAAACATCAAAATAGCAAACAGGAGGTGACAACTGTCAACAGACAACTTCAAAATAAATATTTTTTCAAAACGAAAGTACATCGATAATTCTGCCTTTAAGGGCAACACACCATGGAAGTGAAATTAGATCTAATAAAACACTCGGAACAGAAACACCAACGAACATCGGCATAATTAGATCAAGTTGTAAAAACAGTGCAACATATTCTGTTATCTTCTTGTAAAATGATTCATACATGCATGAAAGTTGTTGGTATTCGTGTCTTTTATGAAGAACTGATCAATATCTGGATGCACCTAATGGCTTTGTTTACATTTTCGCCAGAGTTCTGACTTACGACGAAAATCGACTTACATCAATCTGTAGGAACGGAACTCCTCCTGTACTTGAAAATGTTCCTCAGCTGTACTAATTGTTTAGTGTCATTTTACTACATTAGCAGTGTAAGCCTTACTGCTCAATTTTGATTTGTTGCTCAGATCAGATTTTTGTCTGTTTGTTCAGTTCAATATTCACTTCAGTACTCCACGAGATCAATACAGCGTTACTGCCACAAAATTAGAATGGCACCAAACATTACACCACTAGTGTGCGTTAAATTACGTAACAAGATCCTTATATTTACACATTTACAGTTTGAAGGTCTACATATTCATTTGACTTAACAGCCTGTCAACCATTTTGCTAATTTGTTTTTTCTTTCAACTTTCTGGCACACTGTGTTTTTTGTAATGCACTGCAAAAGTTTCTACTTTTTAGAGAAAGAAGGGGTTTTGCAAACACAAAAAATCTGACGTTTATCTGATTTGCACACAAAAAAGCAGATCTGAGACTCATATGAACAAAAATGTAAACGCCGGTTGTGTTTTACTGCTCATGTGTTAGAAAATCCTACTCTTCTGCTGATTTTTGCGTGGAATCAGATGCACGTCAAATAACCAGTCACACAGTGAAATAAAAAACACGCTACTAAAGCATGTAGTTTTGCTTTTTGCATTGACATTGCAATTAGAAAAAAGAAACAAAGAAAAATAAAAAATGCTGTTGATTAAAAATGCCACCTCTGTCATTGAGAAGTGGTGTATTTTGGTTTTAAAAGACACTGAACAAAAATTTGTACATTTTTTCTTACAGTTCAGCCTCCAAAAATGAAAATCTGAAGTTATGTGGTAAAATTTTGCAAAATAAACATATCAACATGTTTTCCCCCAGTATCTTTTAGCTCTACACACAACTCAAATTTTATGTTGTCAACCTCAATATTTTTTTTTTACATGCACCAAGCAAATATTTCTGTGCTTGAATTTGTTGTCATTATTTCAGCAGTGTCCAGTTCCAGTATAAGACAGTAAATCAGGGACACAGACTGACATCACATTGACGTCATGATCAGTAACTAGATATATCGTATGTTACTATCATCGTCTGTGCTGGTCTTAAAAGTTGCAGTACAGTGAAGAGATTCAGGTTCAGACCATTTAAATGCTGTAAGTAAAAAGAAAATGGGCATCATAGCAAGAAAACATTTCTCACCCATGCACAGTTTAGACTAGTTTTATTACAATGGTGCAAAAAGTCGTATCGTCGTGTATCATTAAAACCCGTTATGATCCCTGATGTGGTAATATCCATCAGCTCTTCTTTGTGACGACTCCAGTGGCGACTCCTGCTTGCTAACAGCCCTATTATTAACTAGTGCATAAACAGATTCCCAAACAAATACACACACACCAGCACGCCCATGTGAGATATTTACGTGACCGATGTATGTAATGGCTAGGTGCCATTTTGGCGCCTTTGTCTCCATGCTAGGCCGAGCAGCTTTCGTAAGTTGACACCTACTTCTTCAGATGACATGTCATGCGGAGGAGGTCTTTTTGCATGTTTGTGGATATCAGTGTTGCTCTGTTAACGCCAGTCTGGCAGCGGACGGTAACATGAGCCCGCAAGGAGCTGATGCAGTGTGTAAATTAAACGGGTTCCCTTGTGCCTCGTCTTCCTTTCCTTGGGTGACTGTCTCTGTACCTTTTTCCCCTCATGTTTGATGTTTCGTGAAAGAGAAAGTTGTGCTTCTGAAGTGTTTACCGTGTGGGTATTAGTGGAGGTGAAGAGGCTGTATAGTTGTAGTTTTTGCTGGTGCTGCGTCTCCGACAGTTGGTTGTAAAAAGGCTGACATCTAACCTTGCTACCGTGCAGCACAGACCACCCTCTTTAGATGGATGGGTTAACAGCAGCTTTTGGCCCAGTGGTGTCCTTTGAGGGTCAGCGCCAAGACCACTTTAAATGTGCAAATCGTAATCCCCCTCTGACATTAATATTTTCAGATGGAGGCAAACAGGGAGAATGGTGGGGGGTGGCAGTGTAAGCAAGGTCTTTTTGGCTGGCCTTGTTTCATGCAGGCAGTGGTGATAGACATTAAAGCCATTACTCATGGTGCAGGCATGTCCAGAATGTATTCTTAGCCCCTGTCTTCCTATCAGTCACTACAGAAAGGTTGGAGGGTCAAAAAATAAAGAGGTAACCAGTCTACAGGGCTGTCTGCACCGCTGCTGTTTACCAGGGAGGGGGTGATATTTTAAACCCGGGAGAGCTCACATATTTACCCCACTGAGCCTGACTGACCTTGCCATTTGGTGGGGTGAAGAAGCTGGAGACCACTGAGGGAGCACAGAAGAGTCAGAGAGGAGTCCTGTAGTTACTGCTTGATAAGCAAGCAGCGTGCAGCTTTTAGAAAACAGTGCAGCAAGCAAGAAGAATATCAAAGCAGAAGAAGATTGAGTTCAGGAAAAGGTGTAAGGATAAAATCGGGAACAGAGAAAGCGGCGTTTGGGGGAGGTGAGAGGTAGCCAGGCTGAGCTGACTTCCCCCCTGAGGAGGAGTTGCAGTTGCCGGCCAGGGCAGGTCCCGGTGCTGGCAGGGCTGGTCCTACTGCTTCTCCACCTCCATTCCTTTCTCCTCTCTTACTCCTCCTTCTCCTCCCTTTAACCATCAACCAAGCTGCTGTGCAGTGATGAACTTGCAGGCAGAGCTCATGAGCAACAGAGGAATGCTTAGAAAATCCGGCCAAATGAACTTCTGTGGCTCCAGTGAGGGAGACTCCCGAGGTTGAACCTTCAGTAGAAGGAGCTCCACTGCAGTACAGACTCTCACCCTTCGTCTTCTCATCCATTTCTGTTGCACTCACTGGTTGAGTGCACGGAGAGGCTGAGGGGTATTTTTTTATGTATTTTGTGTTTCTCTCTTTTTTTTTTTGCTTTTGTAAACCGGAACAGTGGCAACTTTTTCAGTAGCACGGTGCAAGGACCAGCTGCACTCACCCAAGATGAGCCGCTGGCTGAAATGCACCTCCATGCACTTTGTAGGTATTCTTTATCAGCAATTTCACTTTGTCATCAAAAGCTAATTTTACAGTTCTGTATTAATTATTGTTTCCTCTATACTTATTATTTCATGGACAAGGTGAATTGCCTTTGAGCTTTAACAAAGTGCTAATGTGGTGAAAGAATTCTTCCTGAGGCATCGGGCAATTACTATTGACTGATCAGTTTGGTGACTCTTTAATAGCTTCACACCTACATTGTACATGCTGTCAAAATGATGTATATGTAATATTATTATCTGTTTGATTTCATTTCATTGCTGTTGTGTGCATGCAAATTGGTTGCGCTTGAACCTCATTTAAGACCACAATGTGCTCGTGTTCTCTTCAGTTTGACCTCCTGTATAAATCATTATGCTTAAATGTGCTTCTCAGAAGTCTAAAGGGTTTGTTGTTCCAAGCTTTGTAGCCATCACTCATACGGGGGATTTAGTGGTACTGCAGGACTGCACATTCTTGGCACGTTCTGTATTAACTTCTATTCTAGTCTATTATTGTAGTAGAAAGGGAACAGTGACACAGACATCACATGTGTTTATAGCCAGAAATGAAATGAACACATTTGCGTTGATTGAACAGAGAAAATCAATAGAAACCAAATGATAAGAAATACTCTTACCTCAAAGTTAAATATTGATTTTACTGTTTGGTTTAGGAGAAACTGTCAGATGCTCTGTATGTCTGATGGTTGGATGTCATCCTTGTCAGAACACAGACTGGAACAAGTACGATGATCGGCTGATGAAGGCGGTGGAACGCGGAGAGGTGGACAAGGTAGCTGCTGTTCTCAGCAAGAAGGGCATCATCCCCACCAAGCTCGATGTGGAAGGACGCTCTGCGTGAGTCAACACAGACACACACGTCTAAATACAGACACACACACACATCCATGCTCAGTAAGTGGACACATGCAGTCAGAGAAATGGGATTTTCTGCATTACACTTGGAACAGGTCAGACAGTATTTGTAGTGCAGTGAATCGAACATGTGCAGAGCCTACGTTAGTAAAACATGTATGCTTACATGCACAATTGTTTGTTTTCTCTTTATTGTTACTATTAGTTTGTCTTTCTGAATATTTGCAAATGCAAAAACACTGAGCATGAACAATTCCAAACATTGCAGTGGTCCCTCCACCACATGACACTCCTGACCCCCTTTCCCAGATAGAGCATCTTTAGATGGGAATTCCTTTGTAATTAGATCACTCTTACTTAAAAATACATTTATGCATTACCTCCTTTTATTACATAAATGCCACGTGTCCCTGCATGGACCTCAGGGGTCCAACTGCGAATGAAAGCCACTGCAGTTGCATATTATTATGTCTCCATATTTATATTCACAAAGTTCCCTTCTAGTGTCCGTCTGACTCGAGTTCAGTGTGGGAGTTGGTTTGAAGAATGTTTGTGGTAACGAAAGGCTTGACCACACTGGCCAGAGGTTGTTTATGCTGTCCTCACAGGAAATGACTCCCTGGAAATTCAGATTAGATCCACTGTGGTGTTCACAACACCAAGTAATACATTTAGGCCCAGCTACAGGCCATTATCAGGATCAGTTGACCGCTTGAAGGACTGTGTTTTGTATGGTAGGATTTCTCAATGGGAGCCTGAGGTTTTTGGGGATTGTACTTTTCAAACAGTTGGATTTACACCCCTCACAAGGTTTAGACAGAAAGGAAGGACAGGAAGATATGAAAGATGTGGGGAAAGCCTCGGTCAGTGTAACAGAAACATGAACAAGGAATTCCTGATCTTGCGTCTCATTGGGACCTTTATTGGGGTCCTATTAATGATCATACTGGCCGGGCCTTGAAAAACAATGAAGTGAGCTGTTTAAAAAAGGTTTTACTTTGTTTTCTTCCTAAATTTAACCAGATTCCAACGCCAGCATTTTGGGAGACCAGGCGCCCCCACTTTAATCCCAGATATATGAAGAAGTCACCGGCTTGTGCTGCACGTTTATTTTGACAAAGGCTTTGTTAAACCATAAAACTGTGGAGCGCCAGATCCCAGAAGCAAAGGTGCAGAGTATTTTCAGCCGTGTGTGAAATTCTCTCGTGGCACCGTTGCATACAGCAGTGATTGTGTACATGCATGCATGTGAATAAACAGAATTATACACACAACCTGATAAACGCCTGCTCTCATAATAAGGTGCTAGAATTTGTCAGAACTAAATCCAGAACCACGGCTGCCAGTGAGAGAGCTCCGGTTGTCGTACCCAAACACAGGCTCTTCGTGTTGTATTGTCCTGAGGGGCAGACGGGTCAAAACTAGTTACCTCTAACATCAGCTTGACTGAATATTTGGGAAAAGAGGTCATGCTTCAGCCATGTCTACCCAAAACAAAAGTGAACCACAATCACAACTCAGCATTTCTGCTTATAGTTCAGTGGGCCACACACAGACAACATGTGTGTGTGGCATCCTGGCCTCTGCAAAAGCCAACGTAGGAATGCTGAATGGTGATTCCTTGTAATCATGGACCTCTGTGGGGAAACTAATTACAAACTGTAATTACAAACCCCCAGTATATCATTTGGTGTGCCCCGGATTAGCATCGCTGTGTTCGGCTGACGAATTCAGCTCTAACTATTCCATCGCGGCTCCCAGCTGAGTAAACAGTTTACATCTCTGCCGTGGCATTAGCAGGATCCCAGTGAGGTAAGCCCACCCGTCACCCTGCTCATTCTGAGCAGTAGTGATAGCTAGCTGACAAGGGCTTAGCAGCGAGAGAAGTCCACATGACGGCACGCCACTCCAGACGGTGACTCGCTCAGCCCTGCAGCGTGAAACGCTGAGTGAAGATGCTGCTGTGTGCCCGTTGTTTGTCAGGATTAGCGGGAATGAATTTTGCGCTCGAGTGTCTTTTAAGAATAACAAAGCAAGCTGTTAGTTTCACAGTTGGAGCTTCATGATGTTGAGCCTAATCTAATGAGCGACCGAGAACAGACTGAATTTACGCGTTTTTTCTTTTTAATACTTCAAATGGCAATTAGGTTTTTGTGGACTGCATTTAGAATACTCAAAACAACACTTGAAGTCTTTATCAACTTGCATTTCCTAACTGCCAGATAATCTCTGTCATTATTGTTGTCATCGTACAAAAATCAACCAACAGAAGATTTGGATCTTGCTCAAGATATATATTTTATCCCAGTCAGTCGACGGCAGGCATGATACTGAAACATTTAGCATTTCTACACTGCTGTAAATTACACATTTATGTTGCTGACCTTTGCCTGACATTTGGTATTGATGTAGCAGACAGTTAACAGAGGCTTATTTTCAGAAAACACTCCTGCAGAATTGGGTAAGAAACCACTGTGGGTTCATCATGCATGACCAGTTTCTACACCAGGGGTGTTAAAGTCATTTAACACCCCTGGTTCAGGTTCCACATTCAGCCCAGTTTGATCTCAAGTGGGCCGGACCAGTAAAATCACAGCATAATAACCTATAAATAACTCCAGTTTTTCCCTTTGGTTTAGTGCAAAAAAGTTCACATTTAAGGAATTATCTTTATTTTTTTTTTTAAACAAAATATCACTAACAACTGGAAATTTCTGAAGAAAAATAAATTCAATTTCAACAACATTCAGCCTCAGTTTATCATTTCCACATTACAACTTCCAGATCAGAGAGTGTCTACAAAGGAACACAACATTTAGTCTCAGGTATCTGGAACTGATAAATATAGTGTTTTACGTTATGATCAAAATGACAAATCCGATTAAAAAAAGGCTAAAAACAACAAAAACAACACAAAATATTACAGAAATGAGGCTCAAAATGGCAAAAATCGGAAACAAAATGACCAAAAATGAGAGAAACAGAATGACCAAAAAATGAGACAAACGACATGAAACAACACAAAAAAGAGACAAAAAATTATAAAGTTAAGACAAATGGCACAAAACAAAACAAAAAGAGATAAAAAAAATTACAGTCATAAAAAAATAGACAAACAGCAAAAATGAGACAAAAAATGACAAAAGCGAGAAACGAAACGACAAAAACATTGACAACACAAGCTACACAAAAAAAACACAAAATGAGAAAAACGATACACAAAACAGCAAATAAAGCAAAACACAAAATGACAAAAACCACAAGCGAGACGAAAAGGAAATTCTAAAACAACAAAAACGAGAATCAAAATGACAAAAGAACAATGAACAATCTAGTATTTTCCTTAATGATCAAAACAACTTGTCATGATCTAGAAATTATTATAAATTTATAGTTGTACAAATTTACAATCTGCAGTTAATGTCTTCTCTGGAATTTTTACACTTTGAGGGTCGGACTGGACCCTCTGGAGGACCGCTTTTGGCCCACGTGCCGCATGTTGGACACCCCTGTTGTAAACATACATAGTCTCTGATTCAATAATAATTAAAATGAATAATGCAGCCTTCAGCGTTAGACTGGCGACCACACAATACAGTCCACTTTCTAGCTTAGAGATAATCAATGTTGTGGTTTCTCTTAAAACAAAGTTCAGCAATGATTGATTAAACCTGACAGGAAAACCTTCCAGATTAGTAGATAGAACCCAGTTAAGGTGTAAAATATGAGGGTGGACAAAACAGTACAGATTTAGTGGAGCTGTGAGGCAGCATAAATAGTCATCAGTGTCAGAACAAACAAGTATCTGAAGCATTGCCGCCGCTGTGTTTTGACTGTGGTGCCCTCAGAGAGACACTTCATCACATATGGTTCAGCTACCAGCATGCACTGTCTGGTTTACTCTTCCATTTCCACCGGTTTAAAAATAGCAGCCGTATCCTGTAGACCGTCAACCTGATGGTTGCCCAAGGAGCAGGTGTGAAGATGAAATGACAGCGCTGAATGTGCTCTTTTAATGCCAGACCCATTAGTCTCTAACCATGTTTCTGTGCTCCCCAGAAGGGTAGACTCTATATGTCATCACCGAGTCAGGTCTTTGTTTTTGGTCGGTGTCTGACATTTTTTAAGATGGATTTTTGGCATTTTCTGCCTTTATTTGTAATGTGGTGAAAGAGAGCAGGGAAATGACACACAGCAAAGGTTTGGCCAGGCGGGATTAGATCTTCATCTAAAAGGACATTTTAGCCCTTCTGGTATTTGGCCTTATCACCCAGCTGTCGGCCGCCAACAGGAGACATTGTGCAGTTTCGTTGGTGTCACTGATTTTTAGTTGCCGGTCCTGTATGTGCTCACCTCAGTTTACTTGTTGATGCAGAGCAATCACCTAAGAACCTATCTCATTTTCAGTCTGAAGCATTTTAATAGCTGTCAGTTCTCTACTCACTGTCAGGCATCATTCCTGAACCCTCCTGTTGTCCTCATTTACGGGCACCAAAAAATATTGTTTCCTTGTCTGAAAAAAATCCAAAAATTCAGCAAAAAAAAATCCCCAAATTTCTGAAAATTTGCAAAACCTTCAGGAAGAAAATTCCAATAATTCCTTAAAAGTTTTATTTTAAAAATCCCCAAATTTGGCTAGAAAATTCTTGTAAATATTTTCAAAAAATGAGTAAAAATCTTCCAAAAAAAATCCTAAAAATATCTAAAATGATTCCATATATATCACTAAAACTTCTGCTATTTTCTGTAAGAACATTCACATAAAAATCAACCAAAATCCAGCGACATTTGCTGGATTTTGGTTGGATTTTTTTTGTGAATGAAATATTTTTAACATTTATTTTTTTCCACCAAAAAATGTTCAAAGATTTCCCATAAATCTTGAAAATGTGGACATCAGAAGTTTCACTGTGAAAATATATATTTTTTCCACATTTTCAAACTTTAAAATGGATATATTTTGACCTGCAGGATGACACGAGGGTTTAATGAACCCTTATTTAATTTCCAATTATATCATTTTGTTCTTGGTCAGAAGTGCTCCTTCAGTGACCTTATGGAAAATGCTGTGGCTCATGAACTTGGCGCTTATATCCCTCTAACTTGGATAGCTCCGGGCTGCTTCCTGTCTGCAGTTTGCTCCTGAGGTCAGGACCCTCCACGGCTCCCCAGAGGAGCAGCATCTTCTGGCCATCAACACGGCTTTTAATACCCACGCCAGTGTTGAGGTGACAGCCTAGCTGTCTCCTTGGCAGAGACATCGGGGTTAGTGTATAAGCAGGTTCATGCAGCTTGTTGGGTGACAGACTGAGATTAGTTTACACACAAGTGCTTTGCGGACCTTCATGGCGAGTAGAAGAAGCAGAGCTGCTGTGGGTTAAATCAGGGAAGTGGAAGAAATTTTTCCAGTTAGAGAGAGAGATAGAGAGATAGAGATAGAGTAGATAGAGATAGAGAGAGATAGATAGATAGATAGATAGATGATTTATTAATCCCGAGGGAAATTCAAGTGTTCAGCAGCTTACATACAACAACATAAAATAACAAAAAGGCAGGTTAGTAACATTAACCCTCTTGTTATCCTCATTTACGGGCACCAAAAAATATTGTTCCCTTGTCTGAAAAAAAATCCAAAAATTAAGCTAAAAAAATTCCCCAAATTTATTTAAAAAATTGCAAAATCTTCAGGAAAAAAAATTCCTTAAAAGTTTCGCTTAAAAGTTTTATTTAAAAAAAAAAAAAAATCCCCAAATTTGGCAAGGAATAAAAATTTTAAAAATAAAATAAATAAAAATTATAAATCTTTTCAAAAAATGAATAAAAATATTCCAAAAAAATCCTAAAAATATCTAAAGTGCTTACATATATATCAGTAAAAGTTCTAATATTTTCTTTAAGAACATTCGGAAAAAATCAACCAAAATCCAGCGAAATTCGCTGGATTTTGGTTGATTTTTTCCGAATGTTCTTAAAGAAACCTTTTTTTAACATTTCTTTTTTTCCACCAAAAAATTTTCAAAACTTTCCCAAAAATGTTGGAAGTTTTCACTGTGGAAATATGTGTTTTTTCCTCACATTTTCAAACTTTATAACGGGTCAATTTGACCCGCAGGGCGACACGAAGGTTAACATTACAGGTTAGTATATACTCAGTAGGCTATTAACAAGGGATGTGCAGATTTTGTGGCAATTAAACATTATAAAAAACATTTAGAACACATTTACGTTTCAACTTTTAATCTACTACCTGCTTTGCGGCTTTCAGTGGAATCACAGGATCGTCATTAGCAAATGAAGTTTGCTCATTTACCATGAAAATGTTAATATTATATATATATCATTCCCATTCTGGGTATTTTATAGACTCCTAATCCATGCTACCTTGAACATTTTATTTAAGATGCATTGCCTTAAAACAAGTCCCTCCATCTGCTGAAATGTCTCTTGTTAAGTGAATTTATCTTAAATCAAGTGGGATGAGACATTTTGACAAAAAAAATGACAAATAGACTTGGTAAGATTTTGAGTTTTTGCAGTGCAATATTCTCTAAATTTGAGCTGTGCCAAATGTGGGTCCTTCACTGCCATAAAATAATGACGTACACAATAAGCAAAAAATTAAAACATGTTGTATTCATGCAGTTGTTTACTGCAGGTAATCTGTATCTTTTTTCTTTCTTTTTTTTTAACATTTGATCGTGCTCACATGCACATCAAAGTTGATGATGTGGGGAGCTGATGTTTGTGTAGCTCGTGGTTGTCATGGAGTCCTTACAAACTCTGAAGGTCTTTGCTCTTTGCTTCAGAATGCTGATCTTGCAGATCTCCAGGAGCCAGGCGTCTGTTTGCAGCCGCTCTCTTGTCCTTAAGTTTCACCCTCTCCCCCCTTCTCTTTACACCCTATCACGTTTTCACTTGCCCTTCTCAACTCTGCGCTGTCTACACTTTGCCATGCCAATCCGTCTCTTGCCCTGTCCTTCTTTCCTGTCTTAATTTTCCTCCGTCCCTTTTATTTCCAGGTTTCATTTGGCTGCGACACGAGGACACGTCGACTGTCTCAATCTCATCCTGGGACACAATGTTGACGTCACTGCAAGCGATGCCACCGGTGAGTTCAGATTGTATGAAGGAAATGTCCTGGAGGTCCATTTGCATTCTGCTGAGTGTCTAATCCAGGGGTGTCCAACATGCGGCCCGTGGGCCAAAAGCGGTCCTCCAGAGGGTCCAATCCGGCCCTCAAAGTGTCAAAATCCCAGAGAAGACATTAACTGCAGATTGTAAATTAGTAAAAATATAAATTTAAAATCATTTCTAGACCATGACAAGTTGTTTTGATCATAAAGTAAAATACTAGATTGTTCATTGTTCTTTTGTCATTTTGTGTCTCATTTCTGTAATATTTTGTCTTGTTTTGTTGTTTTTTTGTCTGATTTTAGTTGTTTTGATCATAAAGTAAGTAAGTAATAAAGTAAAGTTCCAGATAGCTGTGACTAAATGTTGTGTTCGTTTGTAGACACTGTGATCTGGAAGTTGGAATGTGGAAATGATAAACTGACGCATAATATTGCTGAAATTTAATTTATTTTTCTTCATAAATTTCAGGTTGTTCATAATGTTTTGTGAAAAGATAATTCCTTAAATGTGAACATTTTCAGAATGTACTTTTTTTGCACTAAAACAAAGGAACCATTAGGAGTTGTGGTTATTTATAGGTTATTATGCTGTGATTTTATTGGTCCAGCCCACTGGAGATCAAATTGGAATGAATGTGGAACCTGAACTAAAATGAGTTGGACACCCCTGGTCTAATATTTTGCCAATTATATGTTGGTAGACTTAATAGTAAAAACTAAACTGTGGTACAGCATAATGCAATTCAACACCCCAAACATTCAACAGTTGTCTTGTTGCTATGGAAGGTGATGATGATGTGTTTGGCAGAAAATTGGGCTTATTAGTGGTAGCGTGTTAATTTACTCCAGAGTGCTGCTGAGCATCAAACGTGTTCATTTTCTTCATTATGACAGCTTAAGTAAGATGTGAAATCAGGCTGAATAATGAGCAGCAGTAATGAGCTGATCCATCCTTGCTTTCACAGCCAGCTTTAACAAAAGATTCTCTTTCAAGTCCTTTTAACCTTTAATCAGCAGCGGTATTGGCAATTACAGATTTCAGTAATTGCTTTTTGACTTGTTATATTTCCAGGCGAAAATATCCTTAATGCAATTTTGATGATCTGCAATTCTAATTAATTATGTCGGCCACTCAGTTCTCACAAGTCCAAATGGTAATTATTGAAATCAGCATGTCATTTGACTGGTGGCAGTGTTTATTGTCGATATGATTGAATTGTAACTCGCAAGAATGTAGCTTCAGGTTCGAGTGCAACTAGTGAAAAATAAATTTGTACTAGTACAAATTATATTAAGATAAGAGTAATCTTATGTCTATGTATATATGTATGCAATTTCTTTTATAAATAGAATAAAGTTTTAGATGTCAAAACAATCTTTGATATCTATAATCAAACTAAAGATTTCTGTGAATCAGTTGAAATAACATTTTTATTTGGAAAAAATAGCTTTGCACTACTAAAAATCACATGTTGACATGTTAAAATAGCATTATGACATGATGAAATGTCATTTCCACAATTAAAAACTAAACTGCTTCTAGTCAGCCTCATTTATTTATGTTCTAGACGCTACAGTTGCTGCTACTGCATTCATAAAGTGTCTGACCTTCCTGGTCTAATGTGACAAAATAAACACATTTTACTTTTATCTGAGTAGGTTTTCAGTAGAATGTATCACTTTGCCACATTTTGAATAACATGCATTTCCATTAGAATTGCATGACTAACGAGTGACTCATTAGTTTTCCTTGGTTATTCATAGTACCTGATGGAGTCCTTTACTGTACAAACACATTTATGTCAAGCTGTGACTCAACAATGAGGGATTATTGCACATCGAGGCACGTTGGCTCTAAATAATACAAACCTGCAAGCCCCTGACGATGAATGCAAGTCATTTTTTAAATTGCTGAAATGATTGTTTTTCAGGTAAAAACGTCCTTCATCTGGCCTCCAGACACGGACATTCTCTCTGTGTGCAGAAACTCCTGCAGGTAAAGTGCAGCTGATCCCTGCAGGGGGGAAAACAAATGATGCAGATTTAAAAACTTTTACAGCAAAAGTTAAGTATTGGCTGAAAGAAAAACAAGAATGTACCCACCTATGACATCTATAAGGTCCGACTGACTGTGGATTGTGTCATTGTGCGTGTTATGTGTGTGTGTATGGGTGGGTGGGGGTTACAGGATTTTAATGTTGTCTGTGCTGTTTTTATTTGTGTTGTTGGTCCTTTGACTACTTTTACTTAAAAGCCTAACCAGGGATGAGAGTTGCAAATTAGCTCAATGCTACACACTCTATATGTAATGCATCAGTTCTATGATAATTTCGTGGTCCCTGATCAAATAAATGAATAAAATCAAAAATGAATAAATAAATAATATAATGTCTCTTAGCCCTCCTGTTGTCCTCATTTACAAGCACCAAAAAATATTGTTCCTTCGTCTGAAAAAATATCCAAAAATTCAGCCAAAAAATTCCCCAAATTTCTAAAAATTTGCAAAATCTTCAGGAAGGAAATTCCAATAATTCCTTGAAAGTTTTGTTTTTAAAAAATCCCCAAATTTGGCAAGAAAATTCTTGTAAATATTTTCCAAAAAATTAGTAAAAATCTTCTAAAAAAAAAAAAAAAATCCTAAAAATATCTAAAGTGATTATATATATATATACATATATATATATATATCAGTAAAACTTCTATTTTCTTGAAGAACATTCACATAAAAATCAACCAAAATCCAGTGAAATTTGCTGGATTTTGGTTGATTTTTGTGTGTGAATGTTCTTCAGAAACATTTTTAATATTTCTTTTTTTCACCAAATGTGTTCAAAAATTTCCCCAAAATGTTGAAAATGTGGACATCAGAAGTTTCACTGTGAAAATATATATATTTTTCCACATTTTCAAGCTTTAAAACGAGTCAGTTTTGACTCACAGGACGACACGAGGGTTAAAGAAACTTTTTTTTTTTTTTTTTTTTTAGCATTTCTTTTTTTCCACCAAAAAATGTTCAAAAATTTCCCAAAAAATGCTGAAAATGTGGAAGTTTTCATTTTTTCCCCCACATTTTCAAACTTTAAAACAGGTCAGTTTGACCTGCAGGACGACGCGAGGGTTAATGATGATCACCACTTTGTGCCTTCTTTCTGCTGCTGATGTTGAGTTGATATTTATTTTTGTGTCGTAGAGCCGCTAGCCAGTTGAAGCAGAGCCCCCTTAAATAATCGTCGGCTGCTGAGCCCGCTCCATATCGGTCAACAGTAGGCCCTGTTGAGTCACCGTGCCCCACTGAGGATTTATGTGTTTACAATGAGGGGGCCATCGCTGTAATATTGTACTCTCATAGTGTCGTAGCCCACCCTCCTCCAACCCTCCGGCTCCACCTCTCACATGGCGGTGATCTAATGGAGGTCGCGGCTGTTGGCAGGAGGTTGTCGGCGGTGTTGACAAGCCTGCCCTCCTGCAAACCTGCCGTCCATTCTTAGTGCCGTCATCACACCAGACATAGCAGCTGGACGCCACCACCTCCACTATCTCCCTCCGTCAGCCCAAACCCTCAAGGTATAGGGTGTCCCCCCTCCCCTCCATGCTCCGCTGTCAGCTCCCGTTGCCGTTCTCACCACCCCCCTTCACTATGTCATTTGAGCGTGCTGCTAATTTTTGGCCCTTGTTGCTAGAGAGAGATGGGTTTTTATAGTGGGGGGCTCAGAGCTGGCTGGCTAGCTTACCCAGCAACATCAGGGCCCTGTTAGCATTGAGTCCTCAAGGCTTTCATAGCGGGCCCTCATCACCACCATGGTCTAGTGGCGGGTGTCCGACCAGCTGACTGACTGTGTAGAGATGTCACAGGGATATCAGCACAGCGCCACTTAGCCTAATATGACCTGCCGGCTGGTGGCTGGCAGGTTCCACTGCCTAGTATTGGAATTAAATGCATTATGATGACATTTTCCTCCACAACTACAGTACTGAAACATAGTCAGTTTGTATACTTACCGTATTTTTCGGACTATAAGTCGCACCACTCAAAAAATGCATCATGAAGAAGACAAAAACATATGTAACTTCATCTTTCACATGGATGACTTTTTAGAGCTTTGGAAAATGATACTTTGCCATGATACTCTAAAATACACTAAAAGTTTGCTAAACTATGTTTCTGTCTTTCAACAGCACAACTGTCCAGTTGGAAACGTGGACCTACAAGGGAGAACGGCTCTGCATGACGCTGGTGAGACTCTACTCCACTTTACTAGGACTGGCTCAGATGTAGTAACTGTAACATAGTGCTCAGTATACATCCCAAACTTACGCTTTCCTAATCTAATCTAGTCCTGATGCAGCTGTATTTAGATACTATATACCCCACTCCAGGTTTTTTCTATCATAAACTCCTAAAACTCAGAAATGGTTGAAGGTAACTTCAAACCTGATTTACTAAGAAATTGTCCGAAATGACAAAAAAAGTCTGAAAGGACTCAAAAAATGACTCAAAATTGGTCCGATATAACTTGAAACAGTCTGAAATTACTCAAAACTGGTCGAAATAACTTTAAATCCAACCAGATTTGCTAAAAAATTGTCTGAAATGACAAATAAAGTCTAAAAGTATTCGAAAACTGTTAAAAATGTCTCAGATTTTGGCCGAAATGATTAAAAACTGGTTCAAAACGACTTGAAACTAGTCCAGATTTAGAAAAATGGTCTGAAAACTTAGAGTCTGTGCACTTTTGGCGCTCCCTAAAGACATTTTTCGCCGGGGCCAAAATAAAATCACCAGTGTTAAAATGTTAATTACTGAAAATAAAAATATTTGAATGTATTTTTGCCCAGGTTTGCTAATGGAGTTTTGTTTGGTCTTTTTTCATTCAAATGCTTAGAAATGACAAGAAGGTCAGTCAGGCAAAGAGTTTTCTGCCCTAGAACTGGCTGATTTCTACTCCAGTGTGATACAAAAAGGTGATTTACTGTATGTTTGTTATTGAGGCCATGGTGGGTGATGCATAAAAAAAATATGAAGATGTTATAGTACTCAATCAATTAACAATTATCTGTAAATAAGCATTTCTTTTGCTTGTCTAAGTTAACAAAAAGTGAATATACAGAGGCTTACTCAAGGTAGAATTTATGGCAGAGCTGCTGTACTGTTAGATTTCATAGGTGTAAATAATAAAGTGGCCAGAAAACTGAACGTACAAAAGACGCACCTGTGAAGTTTAACCACCTGGTCTGACATTAGAACCCGTGGAAAGTGTGTGAAAGGAGCTGGTGTCAAATAAAGTCTTTAAATGTTTTCGTAATGAATTGGTGAATATTAAACCTTTCCAATTAACAAGTCTTAAAGAATTTAAAATAATCTTTCTTCTGAAAATATACAGTCAAAATACCTGAACAAGTGCGTTTTTCAGCTTTAAAGTTTCTTTTAGCAAAATCTGTAGGAGCCAGATTTTTATGCAGCAGAAAACCACTTCTACATGTGATAATAAAACTATATTAATATGAAGCAGACTCAAAATTTGCTGCAAGAACGTGAATTTTCAGTTTGTTGACTGTAAAACATTCAGCAATAACTGTGCAGTTGGGGTTTCATGGATGTTTAATTCAAATTTCAACTCAAGCCAGTGGAAAAACCAGCAATTGATGAGACCTAGAAGGAATTGCAAAACTAATTTTTTTCTTGTTGGAATGAGAGAAACCAAATGGTGTGAAATAATTCTAGTTTTCTGTGTGTTTTTCTCCACAGTCATGGCCGGCTGCCCCTCCAGTGTGAAGCTGCTCTGTGATAGCGGGGCTTCTGTCAACGCCATTGATTTTGTGAGAATTGATCTCACCCCTCATTTCACACAATGTGCTAAAGCAGCCCTGGCAATTTTTCCGTGTGTTTAGTTGTCATTGTAGAAAAGCAGAGCTGTCAGTTTGCTCCTTAAAGGCTGTTAACCCCATCAATAGAAACCATTACCTGCATGTCAGATCAACACAAACATCTAGTCTATAGTCCTTTATTCATTGTTTTGCGTGCCGTTTTGTGGAGTTTTTTGTTTCGTTTTTGTCCTTTATTCATTTTTTTTGTTGCTTTGTAACTTGTCAAATTTTTTGTCTCTTTTTGATTTATTTTGTGCCGTTTGTCTCAGTTTTTTTGACATTTTGTGTCTCATTTTCACAATATTTTGTCTCGTTTTTGTTGTTTTTTGTCTCGTCTGAATTTCGTCTCATGTTTTATTTCTCATTTTTGCACTGTAAAAACTCAAAATCTTACCAGATCTGTTTGTCTTATTTTTAGTCAAAATGTCTCATTCCACTTGATTTAAGATAAATTCTCTTAACAAGAGACATTTCATCTGATGGAGGGACTTGTTTTAAGACAATGCATCTTAAATATCTTAAGTCAAAAAATCTTGAAATGATCTTGTTTTGATTTGTATTTTACAAGAAAACTCAAAATAAGTTTAATACATCTCACATTAGGAGGTTACATGAAAGCAAAAATCTATTTTTGAGTGAAAAACTATTTTTTATTTATTTTTTAAGCATGTCTGGCTTATTTTAAGACACCTAAGCTTGACAATCCTGGTAAAATGGAGCTTATAATAAGTTTTTCCAGCTAATTCTAAGATCTCAATATTCTAAATATCACATCTTATTTCAAGAAATCTTACCAAACCATTTTTCAATTGTTCTATTGGCAGATTTTTTTTTTCACTTATTTCAAGATAAAAGTTCCTTGGAATAAGTTTTTTTTCTTGTTTTGAGAGGAGCATTTGTTCCAGTGTGTCTTTTTGTGTTTCCTTTTCGTCTTGCATGTGTTTTTTGCCCTATTTTTGCCATCTTGTGTTTTGCTTCATTAATTTTTTTGTCACTTTGTAACCTTTTTGTTAAATTTGTTCTTTCTTTTTTGATTTGTTTCGTGTCGTATGTCAAGTTTTGTTGTCGTTTTGTGTCTCATTTTTGTAATATCTTGTCTTGTTTTTGTTGTTTTTTTGTCTGACTTTTGTCGTTCACCGTGTTTTTGTCATTTTCTCCTTTTTGTCCTTTTTGTCTGCTTGTGTTTTTTGTCTTATTTTTGTCATGTTTTTTGCTTCATTCATTGTTTTGCGTGCCGTTTTGTGTTTTTCACTTAATGAGCACTGTCTACATTCTGGAGCACTGTGAGCGCTTTACATCTCAGAGAAATAGATTTTTTGGACAGTATAGGACTGTAATAGGTTGCAATGTTATGGTTTTTGTGGAGTGTTGTGTATTTGTGTATTCATGTGTATGTGTTTGGTATTTCTTCAGGATGGCAGGACTCCTTTAGTGCTGGCAACCCAGATGTGTCATCCACGTATTTGTCAGCTGCTGCTGGAGCGAGGGGCTGATTTCACCGTCCGGGACAAACAAAACAAGTAAGAGACAGAAGCCGTCATGATGTTTGATGGGATTTGTTAGTTTAACCCTCGTTTCGTCCTGCGGGTCAAAACTGACCCGTTTTTAAGTTTGAAAATGTGGGGAAAAAATAATATTTTCACAGTGATTTTTTTCAGACGAGGAAACAATATTTTTTGGTGCCCATAAATGAAGACAACAGGAGGGTTAAATAACTGAAACACACAATAGGATGCTTTGGATGGAGTGCATAGGATGATAACTTAAATAAGTCATTTACTCCCTGTGACTCTTTGACAATCAAGCAAGCTATAGGAGACAAGTCAGAGCAGTCAATTAACATATATAATAAAAATCATAATAAATTAAATGAATAATTGGCTAGATTAGCACACGTATCAAGAAAAGAACTAGGCAATTTAAAAATTAAAGATTGAGATAGAGAGTTAAAATTAGAAATTAAAAATCAAATAAGTCAGAGAATTAAGAAATTACAGAGATGACATCACACCGAAGAACCAGGCAGCTAAAAGTAAAATAAAAACCAGAGAGAACATCTAAAATAAACAGGACATATTACAGAATAAAACACTAAATAAAGCTAAAAGTAAACCTCACATAAAAGCAAGTCTGTAAAAGCAGGTTTTAAGAAGTGATTTAAAAGAACATTTGGGACATTATTAGTTGCAGATAATTTGGTAAAGACAGTGCTAGCTGTTAACATTGAACCAAAATTTATTCCTAAAAGCCCTCATATCTTACATCACAACTATGGACTATACAAACTTTTAACGAAACCAGAATTGGACAGATGGCAAATGCAAGTAAGATTAGAAATCAGAGAATCAGAGCAGTTCTATCACTGTAAGTTTTTACAGCATGTTTGTATCTTTGTTTTTTAATATGAAATCTTGAGTTTGCATGTTAGGCATTGCTAAAAGGCAGTGTTACACGTAATGTGTGGAAAATATTGTGACCTAAGCAGTTAATAAATGAAGCTTCACTTCACTGAAGCTAAGCTACACTAACATGGAGAAAGTAGTTTAAAAGCTAAGTTTTAAAATGACATTTTATGTTTACTGCTGGGGCTGCACAGTGGGTTGGTGGTTAGTACTGTCGCCTTGCAGCTAGAAGATCCCAGGTTCACATCCCGGCCTTCCTGGGATCTTCCTGCATGCAGTCACTTGTGTGTATGCTATGGCACTGCTTAACTCATTAGAAGAGCTTTGCTGCTGAAAAGTGCTTTGGTTCAGAAACCAGCTGTGTTAGCACCACGCTACTGAGACATGAAGTTAAACTGGTACTTATGCTGCTGTCCAGTACTGCTACACTCACTGGTAAAAATATACACAGAATTCCTGACTGAGGAGTGAACCTTGCAGTAAAGTCATGACTTTGTGCTCCGTCTTTTAAACTGTAAAAACAAACAACTATATGTGGCAACAGAAACAGAGCAAATCATCCCAGTTCTCCCACCACGGCACTGAATTAGTCAGCAGCGGTTCAGCTAAATACATGTTGAAATGTTTTGTTCTGACAGCCCCACATTCAATGACAAGGCTGTTCCAAAGCTAGTTTGTGCACGTTCACGCTCAAAGGGTGTTTCTGCTGTCTTTGTCAGGACGGCGCTGATTCTGGGCTGTGAGTTCGGCTGCAAGGACGCGGTGGAGGTGCTGCTGAAGAGCGGCGCTGACGTGAAATCAGCTGACGGCTTGGGTCACGACGCGTTTCACTACGCTCGACTCAGCAAGAACCCAGAGCTCGTTGCTGTTGTCAAAAGTTACCTTGACAAAGCTACAAGAGGTCAGAAGGCAGAAAAACACTAGAGACAGAACATTCATAAATCCTTTAGGCCAGGGGTGTCCAACATGCGGCTGGTGGGCCAAAAGCGGCCCTCCAGAGGGTCCAATCCGGCCCTCAAAGTGTAAAAATTCCAGAGAAGACATTAACTGCAGATTGTAAATTAGTAAAACTATAAATTTAAAATAATTTCTAGACCATAACAAGTTTTGTTCATAAAGTAAAATACTAGATTGCTGTCACATTTTTTCAAAATATTTTGTCTTGCTTTTGTTGTTTTTTTGTCTTTTTTTGTTGTTTGTCTCATGTTTTTTTGTTCTTTTGTGTTTCCTTTTTGTCTCACGTGTTTTTGTCTTATTTTTGTCATTTTGTGTTTTGCTTTCTTCATTTTGTGCATCGTTTTTGTCGTTTTGTGGGCGTTTTTGTCTGGCTTGGGTTTGTTTAGTTTTTGTCATTTTGTTTCTCACTGTTGTCATTTTTTTTCGTTTGTCATTTGTGTAATTCTTTGTCTTGTTTTTGTCGTTTGTCCATTTTTTTGTCGCTTAGTAACTTTTTTGTCAAATTTTTTCTCTTTTGTTATTTTGTGTCTCATTTTTGTAAAATTTTGTCTCGTTTTTGTTGTTTTTCGTCTTTTTTTGTCTGACTTTTGTCGTTTTGATCATAAAGTAGAATCCTACATGGTTCATTTCCAGATAGCTGTGACTAAATGTTGTGTTCCTTTGTAGACACTCTGGGATCTGGAAGTTGTGATGTTTAATGATAAACTGAGGCTGAATGTTGATGAAACTGAATTTATTTTTGTTTAAGAAATTTCAGGCTGTTCTCGATGTTTTGTAAAAAGATAATTCCTTGAATTTAGACTTTTTCAGAACATAGTTTTTGCACTAAAACAAAGGAAAAAATTGGAGATGTGGTTATTTATAGGTTATTATGCTGTGATTTTACTGGTCTGGTCCACTTGAGATGAAGTTGGGCTGAATGTGGAACCTGAACTAAGATGAGTTGGACACCACTGGTTTAGGCCTTTGTTTGACCTAAATATATGAAGAGTATATTTATCATAGCCATTGATAGCAACAATGGCTTTTGAGTTCCACTGGTTTGTTTACATATATTTGCACTGCTGAATGTGAAATTATTGTCAGAGATGAATGTAATTATCCTGGCCAACGATTTTTGTTGTGATCTTTATGTCAGTAAGTGTTTTCCAGCAGTTTGCAGTTATTTCATTTGTCTCATTTATCGGTTATATTTTGGTTTGCTTTTTGTCCTTCCTGGGTCCATTCTTTGTTTTCTTTCTTTCTTTGTCACATCTTGTCTTACAAACAGTAAGAGAAATGACATTTCTATGTGCCGTTTTCTCATTTTGTTGCAGATAAAGAGGCTGCAAAGATTGAGCAGTGGAAGCGTCAGGTAATGCTGCCGTTTCCAGTTTCATCCATTAAATCACACCTATAATGAAAAGCATATTTTAATCTCCACACCGCTTTGCAGACATACGTTAGAGAACCTTCATTATTACAAGTAACTTGAACGGAATAACAATGGAATGACATTTTGTTTCCAAAGTCATTTTGTTAAAGATGACAAAGGTCACAGTCGCTTGCACCTCAAAGCGATTGTTGACATCAGTTATTTCTGTCCTTTCATTACCAACCTTCAGAAAGACACAGTAAAGCCAGTCTTGTCAAACCCTCTTCTACTGGGTTTTCTCTCTGCTGCTCCACATTTCACATCAATTACTTTTGGCTTGGTGTTGTTTTTCTCAGCCGTTTCTACTTCAGTCTATATGCTGCTGCTGACCTGTACATGACTGCCACCTAGTGGTTCAAATGTAAACAAGTCTTTAAAACACAAGATCTCTTCTCCTCAGCATTCAGTAGAGAGAACAGAAGCAGCTGAGGCTAACAGACGGGATCAGATCATACATGTAAGTGCTGTTTAATTCAGCCTCCCTCTTCTGCACAAACACGCTTTTATTTTGGTTCACAAAGACATTTTTGCAGTATTAAAGATTGACGCAAAATCAAAATGAATCACCAAGACATCCTAATCCATTAAGTCGTGATGCATTTAGTGTTTTTTAGCCTTCAGTGAATAGAGTTTGATGGGTTTGATTTGTGTTTCAGGACCTGGAAAGGCAGAACGACACCCTTCAGGAGGGTCTCAGGAAATACCACCAGGAGCAGAAAGCTCTGCTGGATAAGGTCAACATGCTCCAGCAGCAGCTCACACAGGTAAATCCAGGTTAATACGCTCCAGCAACAAACGGAGGTGTTGGACTAAACAGTTCAGTAAAGCCCGCCAAGCTTGGGGCTTGTTTTATTTAGTACACATTGTCAGTATATGCAGATATTATAATAAAAGCTCAGTTGAATCGAGCTGTCTTGGCGTAACATCATAGTCTCAGATTCTGCTGAGATAAAATGTGATTTAGGAAATATGTAATAATTTTCCAACCTGAGGTGTTTCTTCCAGAGGTCTCAGAGCAGGTTGCTTATGTAAAAGATTGATGACTGACTTTCTTCATTGTTAGCTGCCAGAACAATTATCCTTCACAGGAGAACAAGGAAATTAAATTAAATGAACTTCGTTGACATTTTTGTCAATTATTAATCCCTTAACTGACTCAATGTACCATCCTTTTTCATCTGCAGGAAAAACTGGCTGTGGAAAACACTTACAAAGAGGTATGAAACAAAGTCATCCTTAGAGTTTTCATCCTTAAATTAGTTTTATGAATCTTAAACCGGATGCACACAACAGTCAGTTCATTGTTTTAGTACATTAACTCATAAAGAAAGCAAACCATAACGGCAGCAAAGGGCAGTAAGGAAGCGTCCAGCTGCTAATTTCAGGAGCATATGTGTTTTATTAACAGAACTAATCATCTGTAAAGGAAGGTAGCACAGCTGACGCCAGGTGACGCTAACTAAAACTAAAACTAATGATTCCACCAAAGGAGTCACAACAAAACATTTCCATCAGTTCTTTAATTAATCAGCTTTTTCTATAAACTGCATCTGTGAATAAACTGAAAGTCTTACATTTTCTCTAAAAATGTCAAGATGTCTTTTGCCTTTTTTTAAATGAATCCAGTTAATTGGATGAATATATATTTGTCCATATGGTTTAGTGCCTCGGACACAGATGCTGTTCTGTCTCGTAAACATCTCCAGACCAGCTGTCCTCTCTTTAGGATTGCCTTAACTGCTGCCTTAAAAACTTTGGCTTCAAGTTGCTGCTTGGTTTATTTTCTGCACTTTGGAGGAATATTTTGCCCCAAATAGCTTCACTAAGCTCTTTTGATGCAACTTTTCTGAACTTGTAAGAGTAGTTCCAAAAACACAAACTGTAGAGTACTGAATAAATTAGTAGGTCTCTGGTGTTGGAGTTTTCAAAAGGTAAAAGAAAAACAGTTCACACAGCATTTCTCAAAGCTTTAACAATATTGGCTTGCATAACATCTAAATGTATTTTTCATATTCTAAAATTAGTTGCTCTTGAAAGTGAACTTAATCCCCCACTGTACTTTATAACAGAAGTGATAATTATTGTTAAATAAAACACTGATTGAAAACACCTGATTATAATTTCACCTTCAAGTTTACTGCTAATCCAAGACACCTTTGCCACTCACTAATACATAATAATGTTGATGATTCTTTATCTACCTGTAGGACCTGTATGAAAAGCAGATGATGTTTTAGGTCATATTTATGCAGAAATCGAATCAATTCTAGAGAATTTGCAAGCATTACAGCGCTGCTGTGTCTGGTTGCTTTTGTTAATTCACTGCTGCCTTTGCTTTCCGTTTCTAATTAACCAGAAGGAGCAGTTGAAGTTGCTTCTCAGTGCCAAAGAAAGAGAGGAAGGAGCTCGAGGCCCAGAAACTGTCAAAGTCCAGCTCCGGAGTACTTTGGTCAGTGACTAAACAATCTGATTTCTGTTCCAAGGCCACAGGTCACAGGGAAATTAAAGCATTTAAGATTTTTTAAGTTGTACTTTGATTTTAAAGTTCTCTCCAGTTAAATGTTTAACCGAATAAACAGGCAAAGTTACGTTGTTTACTTTAAGAAATAGTAATAAGCATAAAAATACTGGTCTTTCAACTGTTTGCAATGAATTTGTGTGTTTATTTACAGGGGGAGTACTCTGGGCAGTCTGTTATCAAAGGTTGGCTTCCTTCTGTTTTTTTGGCTCATAAAAATATTAAATTTAAAGCTTCACCAGCAGAGTCTGATATGATTTAAATGTCATGTCTGTTATCTTGCAGGTAAAGAAAGCATTTTGGTCAAACAAGCTCACAGCCTGGATTCTGATCATGTAAGTGTTTTTCTGTGGGATTGTCTCATTCGACTTGTAAATATCTGTACAGTGTTTGTGTGTCAGAGTCTAAAAGTTAGTGACGGTGGGCTGCTTCTACATACAAATGAAACTGCTAATACAGTATTCAGACCTTGATTGGATTTCTTTTTTCATTGCTCTGAACAAAAGATAATTGTAACCCATTCACTCCATAATCTGTACGGCGTAATCAGTCTGGAGTGAAAAGATACACATCAGTGGAATTGTACTTGAGGGAACCTTACAGAGCCTTTTGTGAATCTAACACAGAGCACACACATTCTATTTTCCAAATGAAGTGGTAGCTTATCTATATATCTATAACGACGACTAATTATATGTATTTGGCCACATCAGGTGTGTAATTGTGTTACTGTGTCTCCTCTTTCTCTGCAGATGCTCCAGAATCCTGCCATGTCTCGCTCGCTGTCCAGACCTCTGGAGAAGAGTCAGCCCACCGTCGGCTGGGATCTCTCCGGTGAGCTGGAGGCGCTCCGACATGAACTCGAAGCCGTCAAGAGAAGACAGCAGGCGGCAGAGGAGGAGACGGCACGGCTTCAGGCTGCACTGAACCGCAAAAACCGAGAGTGCCAGGAGCTGGTTCAGAGCCGGGACACCATCCAAAAACAGGCTGACCAGCAGGTTCAAGAACTGGAGGACGCTTTGGGAGACGTCCAGAAGAGGATGCTGGATTCTGAGTGTAAAGTCAAGCAGCTGCAGGCACATGTAGTAGCTGTGAAGGAACACTTAGGAGGCCAGGCGACCGAAGAACTGCGTGCTCAGCTCCTGGATGTCAAGGCCAAATATGAAGGCGCTTCAGCTGAAGTCGGTCGTGTTCGTAACCGCCTCAAACAGAGTGAGAAAGCCTTGGAGGAGTACAAGAGCAGTGAGAGTCAACTAGCTGCCGAGACGGAGAGGCTGAACCAGGAACTGGGAGTTCTGACTGCAGAACGAGATGAACTTGCAGAAACCCTTGTAGAGATGGAGACCCAGCTGAAAGAGGCGCAGACTAAACACGGCAACACAGTGCCTGCTGAGAAGTTTGACAACATGAAGAACCTGCTGACCAACGCAGTCGATGAGAAAGAACGGCAGCTTGCAGAGCTGAGGGAAGACTACGATCGAGTGCTGGAGGAGGTGGCAGAGCTGCATCGGAAACTGGACGGTCCGTCGTCTCAGGGCGGGTCAGTGGCTGACGAGGAGCAGCAGAGGATACGAGCAGCTCTCGAAGAACAGAATAGTTCCCTGAAGAGGAGGCTGGTGGACGTGACTGCTAAAAGCCAGGCTCTGATCCATGAAGTGGAGGAGAGTGAGGAGGAGAGAGATATGCTACGAGAGCAGCTGGATGAGATCAACAGCAGGATTGAGATGGACTTTATACCCATAAAGGAGCACGAGGAAGTTCGGACAAACATGGTAACAGCTCTGGAGGAGCTCGAGGACAAACTGGTGGAAGCCAGTGAACGATATGGAAAAGCAGAGGCTCAAGTAGAGCAGCTTCAAACAGAGAGAGCCACACTGCAGGAGAACGTCAGCAGCCTGCACAGTGCCAGGGAGAAACACCAGAGTGAAATGGATGTTCTGACGTCTCACAATGCTGACCTGATGAAGAAGCTTGAACTTTTGCAGAAGACGTGTGAAGACAGAGATAAAGAGTGTGAGCAGCTGACTGCACAGAGCCAGACTCTGAGACAGAGTCTGGAGGGACAGTATGTTCCCAGACAGCAGCATGAGCAGGTGAAGATGGAGTTAAGTTCCGCTTTAGAGAGAGTTAAAGCCGAGATGTTAAAGACGGAGACCAAGGAAAAAGAAAGTGTGGAAGAATTGAAGAATGTGAAAGAAGGAAATGAAAAGTTGAAAGAAAAGTTTGAAAAAGTTCAGCTGGAGATTAAAAAGGACTATATTAGCATTAAAGACCACAGAGCTGTGACAGACAAGCTGAATGCTGCTGTTGTTGAGGCAGAGAATCGAGCAAACGAAGCGTCGGCGATGTATGCATCGGCTCAGGAGGAAACAGTAAAACTGACTCAAGAACTGGAGGCCCAGAAGAAAGAACTAGACACCATACAGGAGGCTATTCAGTCCAAGTTTGTCCCACTGACAGCAGCTGAGGAGAAAGAAACCTCTTACAGTGCACAGGTGAAGGAGCTGACAGTCAGACTGTTGGAAATGGAAGAGAAGTACAACCAAGAAAAGACCGCCAGGGAGAGCAGCAAACAGGAGAAAGAGAAACTTCAAGTTGAGATTGAATCTGTTCAGCAGCAGCTGGACTCTGCTCTGGTTTCCAGTGACAAGCACAGAGAAGTGGAGGAAGAGTTCAGCTCTAAATATGAGGAACTGAACTACAAGTTTGTCAGTTTAGAGCAGGAGCACCAACAGTTAACACGTCAGAAAGCTGAGCTTCAAGACCAGAATGCCCTCTGCAACACTCAGATCCACAATCTCCAGGAGCGTCTGAAATCAGAGCTGACTCGGATAGCGACGTACGACTCGGAGCTTAAAGCTCTCCATGACGCCATGCAGCAGGCTCAGTCCGACTGCAAGAAAGCAAGAGAGGCTCAGCAGGAGGAGACCCAGAAGGTTTGTGTCTTGCAGAAAGAACTTCAGGAACGCCGTGGGGATCACGCTGCTCTGCTGCAGCAACACGCCAAGGCCAAAGAAGCTCTGGAGGCTGAAGTCGCGACGCTTCAAGCGGATCTCCGTGAAGAGGAGGAGAGCAACACCCAGAGGGCCGAAGACATATCTGCCCTGCAGTCTGAACTCCTTCAAGCTACGGAGGCTCTCGAAGAGCTTCGCTACAAGGAAGACCAAATGAACCAGCTGAAGAAGGAGAAGCAGCAGCTGGAGGAGGAGGCTGCCAACCTGAGCAACAAGCTTCTGAGCTTAGCAGACGAGTGTGAAGAGGCTCATCAGGAGGCGACGCAAGCTAGAGAGGGCGAGAGCAGCGCCAGGACGGAGATGGAGGCGGTTCAGGAGAAGGGACGAGCCATCGAAAGGGAGATTAGAGACCTGAAGGAGAGGTATGACGAGTCCCTCAGCACCATCTGTGATCTCCAGAGGAGGATTCAGACTTCAGCTCAACAGACTGAAGCCAAAGACAAGAAGGTATAAAAAATTCACTTTATATGGAATTATTAGTGGGTTTCTGTGGGCTCAGTCATGTTCTATCAGTGTGTATACTTCACTGTGGTGCAGTACGACGACTAAAGATGAAAAAGTAAGAAAACCAGAACATGTTTATTTCTATCTCTGTGCAGTAAGATGGATCTCCAGTTTTATGCTGTTTGTACAGGAATGAAAAAATGTGTTAATGTAAATATATGTGTGTATCTTTGTCAGATCACAGAGTTGCTGACGGATGTGGAGAGATTGAAGCAGGCGCTGAATGGTCTGTCCCAGCTGGCATACACCAGCAACGCACCCAATAAGAGGCAGACGCAGCACATCGACACACTCCAAGCCCAGATCAAGAGCCTACAGCAGCAGCTGGCTGTGAGTGGATCACACACCAACGTATACATCCCAGAATATTAGGGAAATATACACATCTCCTGCTTTATGTGTGGTTAGGTTTACTGCACAGTGACGGCCTTTTCATCAGGGACAGAAAACAGCTGTAGGAGCTAATAAATAAACTGTCATATTTCCATTTTTGTGGTGAAGTTAGTACAGTAACACATTCTGGTTGGTATTTTTTGCTCTTAAATTTCCCTCGGGATTAATAAAGTATCTATCTATCTTACTGGCAAATCAGGTTGAAAAATGAGTGACAAATTCATAGCATTGTGTATACTGGGTGAGTACATAGAACAATAACAGTTCAGCATCTCCACCGCTGTGCTCCAATCTGTCCACACATTGAAATAATAACCGCTGTGTCCTCTTCTTGTCTTTCTCCTCCCTCCTGCTCAATCAGGATGCTGAGAGGCAACACAGAGAGGTGGTTTCAATTTATCGAACTCATCTCCTCAGTGCAGCACAGGTACGTTCCTCTCATTAACAAGCCCATATTATGCCTTCTTTTGCCTGTTAAAGCCCACCATAGAGGAAGTTATTCACCCCTGTAGAGAACATTGCCACTCACCTGCGCAAAACACCTCATTTTTCTTCAGTGAGTCATTATAGCACATCCTCAGACAAAGGATGAGTCACTTCTTTACAGTCCACTGTTATTTCTTCACTGGAGCCACTTCTGCTACACATTCAGGTTCCATCTTTCTGCCTGTACGTGTAGATCTGAGGTTAGAGTAAAAAACATTA
The DNA here is from genome assembly GCA_027123335.1 of Amphiprion clarkii. Classification (NCBI taxonomy): domain Eukaryota; kingdom Metazoa; phylum Chordata; class Actinopteri; family Pomacentridae; genus Amphiprion; species Amphiprion clarkii. Next base: position 1,849,834 of record CM049567.1, on the reverse strand, counting down.
ATGTAACTGAGGGACTTTTGAAGTCCATGGGATATATCTTACATACATTTTTATTAAAAAATAAAAAAAATAATGTTTTTATGTTCATTATGATCATGTCTTTACAAATTCCATAATTATTTATTATGGAAACAATCATTTATTCATAAAAAATGACTGGATATCACTAAAATGTCAACTAAATAACTGTCCCAATTTAATACCAACCACCTTCTAATGAGCTAAACAATAATAAAATGAGCTGATTCAGAAATAGTTTGGATTCTGTTCTTTTTGTTAAGTTGAGATAATCATGACAGATATTTCTTTCTTGGCAGTTTGGAAAATATCCAATTGTATCTGTGTCCCAGAAATCCCTTTCCACTAAGTTCCTCATTCCAAAAACACCTCTCCAGGAAGTGTGTTAATTCCAGATCACATGACCTGCTCCACATGATGTCATTTCCTCCTGAAGAACAGACTGGCCAGACTCCAAGGCTTTCTGACTTATTTAATATAAAGTAGTCAACAGGTTTACTACAATATCTTTATAAATAACTTTACATTTTTCTGAATTGTATATATTTTATTTTGAAGAATCTTTCTGTAAAAATACCATGTGGTGTTTGGTTATAGACGAAATGTTGGTTTTAGGCCTGAAAACAGCAAAAATGTCAACTATGATACAAAAAGTCCCACAATTATATATTGACCCAAACACACTTTAATTGGACCAGCTGACCAAAAAGAGAAAGTTAGACTTCCTGGAAGAGGCACTGTTAAGAGACAGGGACTAAAAGGAAATACAAAGTAAGAAAAGACGCTTCAGCAATGTACAGTATGAAAAAAAAATGTGATTTTTATACATTAAACCAGGAGTGTCAAACTCATCTTAGTTCAGGTTCCACATACATCCCAACTGTTCTGGACCAGTAAAATCACAGCATAATAACCTATAAATAACCACATTTCCACATCTTTCCTTTGTTTTAGTGCAAAAAAGAAAATTTTAAAAATGTTGACATTTAAGGAATTATTTTTTTGCAAATGTAAAAGATAATTCTCCGTGTTCTAGAGTGTTGTGAATTGATTATTTGGAGCCGCCTTTGCAGATGAACTGAGAAAATGTAATGAGAGCTGTAAAGTCCAGTGAGGGCTGCCTCCAAAGGATTTAATCACATCAGGGAACATCAAAAAAGAAAATCTGCTGCTACAATTTATGTGTAAATGTAAATACACAGAAGGTCTGAACAACATCTTTAGTGAGAAATGTGATAGAATTGAAATGACTGAAACCTGTTTCCTCTCCCAGGGCCACATGGATGAGGACGTCCAGGCTGCTTTACTACAGATCATCCGCATGAGACAAGAGTTTGTGTGCTAAAGCTTCAAAACACGATGCTTCCTGCTGACTCAAATTCACCGTTTTCACCCCCCCCTCTGTAACATCGTCCCCGCTGAGGCCCCTGTGGGGCCCAGTGTGCGTTTGTCCACAAGTTTCTCCAAACAGGCTATAGTGAAATCCATTTTTTGTGGCGTCGCTGCACTGATTCCCACATATCTGTGTGCTGTGCTTACAGGTGAAGAACTGCAGCCTCTCCAGGTACAAATGTGTCTTTTCAACTTTAGTCAAACCATCAGAATAATAATAAATCACTGCAAGCCAATGATCTGCATAAAGCTGACCAGTGAAAACCTAATCAGCTGCTATTATTGAGTTCTACATTTCAGTTAAATCTTTTATAAATGATGCAAATCTGTTCATTTCATGCAGCTTTAACTCTATAATCAGTAACATGGAAGGTCCCTTTAATACGCAAAGACCACTTTTCACATTCCCACCTGACAGTCAGCTCTCATGCAGCATGATTTCATATTCAGCCGCCGCGTTTGATAGAATTTAAAGGACAGGTTCACATGTTTCCATCCCACTGAGGAAGTTACTGGATGCTGTAATGATTCCTCCAACAGCTGACACAAACTGTCAGATACTAATTTACACATAAAATCAATCTCAACGTGTTAATATGACAGTTATAGAATGCGATGAAATGCATAAGTAACATCAAACTCAGCAGAGGTGCATTATCTCTATATAGGAGCTGAACAGAACATTTTTTATTCTGTGGCTTCTGCATTAAAACTTCCGACTCCATCCTGTTCGGTCTAAAACTCCTGATGTCATGAATTTAAAGTCGAGTGGACGTGATGATCCTGTTTGCTTTTTGGGCCGAGGTTAACATGTTTTCAAAAGACTGAAATCTAGCAAATAAGTTCAATGCTTTCAGTAAAATAAATAAAATTGCCAACATTTTCCAGAGGAGTTTAGTTTATGTTGGCCGTAGAGATGCAGTGGAGTCTTTTTCATCCTGACATCTGTACTTCCTTTGTGAAAAAGGATCATTTTACTCTGAAAGACTCTGTGGTTTCCTCTGAGCTGCAGGGAAGACTACATGTAACTTCAGAAGAAACTAAATCTGATTGCTCGAAGCCTCATACTGACCCTGGAGTTAATTTTTGAGTGAAGATTTGATCCCCGTCTCGTACATTAGAATAACATTTGACACGGATCCCTTCAGATCCAGAGAGGATCACAACCACCAGTAAATCAGTCAGTATTCAGACAGCGTTGGCGAAAACGTGAACCTGTCCTTTAACCTTGCTCATGTCATTCTTTGAGTCATTTATCGTCTTCTGGAGGTCCAAACTAGTCAGATACCAAAGACCTGAAGTTGATCCAAATCTCTCTGTAGCCGACTGTTTGCGGTACGTTTGGGAGCGTGTTCAGTCCCGTCACATGTTGCCGTGATCGTGCTGGGTTTGAGTCGTGGGGTTGTGGAGTGGAGATCTCTTGCTGTGTCCTACAGTTTGCAGTGGCACTTCGTCTTTTTGTTGAAACCAGAGTGTCCTCTAGTGGTGAGACTTGGCAGGCCAGGTTGATAGAAACTGTAATAATCCCCGCGGCCCAGAGGCAGGCAGCTGTCGTTTTTGGAGGCTGTGATGTCTGCACAGAGTAGAGATAAATTAACCACAAAGCTTCCAGATAGATGTGAGAATATAAAATGTGAACTGACAGCTTTATCTACTAATATCTGCAGGACTCCATTTAAACCAGGCCCCTTTCTAAAAGCAGCTGAAGCTTCATTTAATTGGTGCAGCTCTCCTGCAGCGACGGTTGCGTACCTCTGAGCCGCCTCGTTGTGACTCCTGATGGATGTAGTGTCGTGGTGTTGTGATTGTTGAGCGAGTCTCTCGTGCCTTTACACTGATATATTTTTCATAGCTTTGTACTACTTTAATTACTGTACTACAGTGTGACATTTCTGATATTCAGCAGGTCTGGACGTAGAACGGCACAAAACATGTTCAGGGTAACATTTAGTGTAGGATGTCCTTTAATAATAAAACAGCAGATCCCTTTATTTATGTGGATAAATCACCCCGTTAGTTATTTGAAGCACTCCTGTCTTTAACACTCCGCTAACACTCTTCACTAGGTAGAATTTCTTGCTCTCTGTTTTTATATTTCAGTCAAAAAATTCTAATTTACATGAATGATAGGTTTTAAAAAATGACACTTGTTGCATTTTGCTCTGCAGATGTTAAGGATTAACACTGTTTTTATGGGATCTCTCTTAGCATCTTCCCTCTAACGTTAGCAGACGATAAACTGAATCCAGTTAAATCTCAAAATAATAAATATACCGTTTAACAAATCTGTTTGAACTGGATGTGTTCTCTGACAACAATATTTGTGTTTGTTAATCAATCATACAAAGTCAATAAAAGTGCCTAACATAGAAAACTACATTATTTTCTGTGCCTTTTGTCATTTCTGCACTAAACCTTCTGCAACATTATCCTCACTAGTTGTGTAGTCCAGACTGATTCTTCAGCAGTTAGAGGATGGATTGTTATGAAATCTGGTTTAAACACACAAATTCTGCAGAGAAAGAATCCCACTGATCCTTTGGTGACCTTCTGACTTCCTTTATCACCAAGACCTGGTCAAAATATAATTTCTGCAGTACTTTAATCATGAACCAATGTACTGGATGACTAATGACTTTCCAGATGTTTTCTGAAAACATCTCTGGCTTAGACTGTATATAATAGATGGACATAGCCATTGGAACACCACCTAAGTTAGACATTCTGATTGATTAAAGAGCATCTTCACAGCAATTAAAACCAACTGATAAAGTGTCTACTGTAGCAACACCTCCTTCTTTCAATATTCAAAAGCCAGCAGCCATCAACAGCAAACAACATCTGCAGGTTTCACAAAGCAAATCTTAATTTCCTTAGGTAGCTGCTGGGTTCACTGGTCTCTAGTTTTTCTTATTCATCCTTTAACACTCAGTGAACCGTAAGTAGTTCGTCTATGTGACATCTTTTCTGTGACTTTTCATACACTCAGAATAGTAAAACACTCAGTAAAAAAACATGTTTACGTTGATGCACAAACCATGAATCTCAAGGTCAGTTCACCGCTTCCAACATTAAAAAACCAACATGATAAAATGCTACACGCCTGTGTGTTGTGATAATCTGTAGGCTGTATGCTTGAATGACTGACTGGAGAAATGAATAAAACTGAAAATGAAATACCTCCCAACTCTGTGTGGCTACGGAGATCACCTCAAAATAAATCAAAGCACTTTGACTTCTGAGTGCTTCAAACTAACAATATCAACACAAATGGCTAAGACCTCTGAGCTTTTATCTGTGTCCAGAAGGTAAAGTCACCGAACATGTCAACTGAAGACGATGCACTCATGCAAAACCATTTTCACTGTCACCACTGCCATGTTTAACGTGTTGGACTGCACCTGACCTCCTCACTGTAGCTCAGTTTAAACCAGTGTTTCTCAACTGGTGGGTCGCGACCCAAAAGTGGGTCGCGAGCCTTTTTCTAAAAAGAGAGAAAAATAAAGATAATCCAATTTAGTGGCGAGTCATTGTAGTTCCCCTCCGCACCCGCAGGGGGTCGTCGTGTCAGCAGCGACCGGTGAAGGACACTCGTATTACTGTAGAAGAAACTGCATGTTTTCATAGCAACAGCAGCATGGCTAAACGCCAGTACGACAGCGAGTACGCGGCGGGAAAAAAGACAATGACGAAAACAATAAGCACGCATCTGAATAAACTTTTGGAGCGGTTTAGCGACTACTTTCCCGATAAACAACCCGAGGACGACTGGGTGCGCGACCCGTTTGGAATAAACATGGAAAGCATCACGTTGCCTAGCAGCGATGAATGTCAGCTGGTGGAGCTATCATGTGACCGCACTCTCAGAAAGAAATTCACAGAGGTAAGCCTTTCCCAGTTCTGGTGCAACGATGTGATGAGAGAGTATCCCTCCATTGCTAGTCGCTGTAGCTGTAAAAATCCTCCTACCATTCAGCACCACATACCTCTGTGAATGTGGCTTCTCAGCTCTTGTTCAGCTGAAAACAAAATACCGAAATAAACTGAACATTGAGCATGACCTCAGAGTTGCTTTATCATGCATACAGCCACATTTTGAGACTCTTGTAAAGGCCAAAAAGCATCCTCAGCTAAGCCTTTAGAACTTCATGTAGTTCTGCAGTACTTTTATTGTGACTTGTGACTTTTGTTTATTTGTAAGTGCTTAAAAACACACTTTTCTTTCAATATTGCACACAATTTTTTTCCCCAAATATTGGCTTTCAAATATAGTTAAGCCCTTTGAAAAATGTTTTATTGTGTTTACATTTTGAGATTGATCAGAACATTAAGCATTTCTTCACTTTAATAATTTGTTGAATGCACTTCATCAGTTTTCATGTTTTGGACTCTTTTGCACATATTTCTATACATAGTTTCTCCAGCTACAACAGCAATGTTGCAAACTTGTGCAGTATTATGAGAAGCTACTGGTTTTGTTGAATTGCACTTTTTTTGTAGAAAAAAAATGCACTTTTATATATCCTGAGAACTACTTGAGGCTATTGTTCTACTTGTTTCAAAGTCCTCAGTACTTGAATTAGTATTGCTGCTTGATTTTGAGTTGTTGTGAAGTACTTGAGTTCAGGTTTAAAAGTTTTGTCTTCGAACGCTCAATCAATATATTGTTGATTTTTGGAGAAATATTGTTTGGGTCACGACTTGTCATTTCAGTTTTATGGTGGGTCCCAGACCCAGACCAGTTGAGAACCACTGGTTTAAACAACGTCTGCTTAGATCTCTGTAGACTACAACTACTGAAGCACCGAGTTTGGCATTTGGCCGTCGATATGTTGGTGTTTTGAAACAGGATGGAACAGGCCAGTGATGGATCTGACTGAGAACTCGAGGACAACATTTTAGCATCCATCCATCCATCCATCCATTGGGGAAGAAACTCTCTCTCCCCCAACCTGGAGGGAGCAGACCACCGGTTTCCAGCAGAGAACCATGGCCTCGGACTTAGAGGTGCTGGTCTGCATTTTAGCAACTTGTCAATCTTAAAGTAGCTACAGCCTAAAAAATACCCTACTTTATCATCTGGTTTACTCTAATTTGGACTATAATATGCTAAATGAACATCATGCTGCATTTAAAGAGTCATAAAACTAATGATTGAGAACATAAGCTCATTGGGAAATAGTTTACTGAAGTAACAAATCCAGTAAGAAGTCATTTTCTCATGGACTTCTACTCAATTAGACTTCTTTTTGCAACCAGAAGAGTCGCCCCCTGCCGGCTGTTACACAGAATGCAGATTTAAGTCTCCTTGGTGTTTGGCTTTATTTTTCAGACCTGGCAGCTGCATCCATCTTTTACATAAAGTTGATGATTTCTGGGTCAAGGACTTAATTATTAATAACTGTAAGCCTGAATACCAACTACACAAGTGAGACATATAAAAATTCATCCTCTGTACAGTTACAGCTAAAGAGACTCAAACTGCTTCTTTTCTACCAGGCTGTAGACATGTTTATTTCTGCTGTAAAGTTGGCTTTCTATGGGGCCTGACTCACTTTTGGAGTCAGCCTCCAGTGGCCACTGGATGGAGTGCAGTTTTTGGCACTTTTTCAGCTCCAGATGTTGCTGCTTAAGTTCTACATAAACACAGAAGTCAGAACAGTTGTGGTTATTTTACATCACAGATTTGTGTATTTGTGTCTTTGGTTCCTGCACTTCAGTTGCCGTTCATGAATGAGGCTTTGTTTCAAAAATTGCTCTCGAATGTCTGTGCAGCCGATCACTGGATTTCAACTCCGCGGTTGTGGGGTCACGTCAATCAAATCCCATCAAACGACGCCCACAGTCTGAAGGAGCAGTTTGCTGCTGAGCTTTAAAGCTGATAGTCACTCATTTAGTCATGAATATTTCATGTAACAGGAAAACAGCACGTTTTTGGGGTTCTTTAAGTGGTGGAGTGTATGTGTGCTTTTAGCTCTCACTCCCTTTGTGGGAACAGCTCAGTTCATGTGGTTTCACTTTAAGCACAATCAACCCAGGAATGAGAGCGAGTAGCTCTTTGGCACACAGCGCTCACTTTTATCTTTAAGCCTGTGCCTCTATTGATTTGTCTGTTGCTCTTTTTCTCTTCACAAGATTTATTTTTCATTAAAGCTCTTTTCAGCGGGATGCTGAGAACAGAGGTCAGGGCTGTATCAGTTATCTCATTTTGGATAAATTCATGGCGTGCAGGGGAGTTTTTCATTTCAAAAGTATAATGTGGCTGAACTGGCCTCTGCTTTTGAAAATAATCAAGCTTACTCATACTGCAACAAGGGAAGAAAAAAGGCAGATTAATACCACCTTTAAGCAGAGTTTATGAGTGAGATCTAACCCATCCGTTATCCCATCCTCTGTTCACACAAACATGCATCGTGCACACACCCTCTAATTGATACAAGACTTGTCCTGGGTTTGATTTCTTTGAGAACAGCTCGCTGGTTTCAAGTGGCAGTCCTGCCTCCTCCTCCTCCTCCTCCTCCTCCTCCGCCTTCCTTGGTTTTATGATTCCCTTTTTTGCGGTCTGCACTGAATAAGCTGTTCTCAGCAATTATGGCAAATACAATTCAATCTGCTGGTAGATCTCTCTTTAATCTCATTTCCAGGGACATAATCAGTCCCATACATCCACTTGTGGCCGCTCGGTTAACCATTGTAACCCCTTTCCTCGCCGCAAAGAATCCCATCTTTATAAAATTCGTCATCCCCAGAAAGGATCAGAGACATTATTTATGTTGGAATAAGCCCCGGCCGTCCACTGCATGCCTCATGAGCGGTGAGCTGGCTGAGGAGCCAGTCGGGTGGTTATATACACATCAAATACACGCCCACGTCTCTGCTTGCAGTGCTCTGAGCTGTCACCAACGTTTGTTATCTCACACAGCAGTCTTCCTCCTCGCCAGCTGCTCCTTTCTCCTGCCGACACTTGTTCCCGGAGGAGCTGCTGCGCTTTGTCAGCCGTAGACCAAACTCAGAGGCCTCTCCTCCGATCTGACAGGAGCTCTGATAACTTTTTGTTGTGTCTCTCCCACATGTTAAATACTTTCATCACCTGTGCAGTTCTTCCTCTCCTACAGATTAAATTAGCTGCTGATGCTTCTCATTAAAGGAAAACTCCACTTACGTTGGAAAAAATGCTCCTCTCAAAACAAGAAAAAAAAAATTATTTCAAGGAACTTTTATCTTGAAATAAGTGAAAAAATCTGCCAATAGAACAAGTGGAAAATGGCTTAGTAACATTTCTTGAAATAAGATATGATAGAATATTGAGATCTTAAAATTAGCTGGAAAAACTTATTTTAAGCTCTATTTTACCAGGACTGTCAAGCTTAGGTGTCTGAAAATAAGCCAGACATGCTTTTTAAAAAAAAAAAAAAAGAAGTAGTTTTTCACTCAAAAATAGATTTTTGCTTTCATGTAACTAATTTGAGATGTATTAACCCTCCTGTTGTCCTCATTTACAGGCACCAAAAAACATTGTTTCCTTATCTGAAAAAAATCCAAAAATTCAGCCAAAAAATTCCACAAATTTCTGAAAATTTGCAAAACCTTTAGGAAGAAAATTCCAACAATTCCTTCAAAGTTTCCCTTAAAAAAATTTTTTTTGAAAAAAAAAGAAGAAAATTCTTGTAAATATTTTTCAAAAAATGAGTAGAAATATTCCAAAAAATCCTAAAAATATCTAAAGTGGTTGATTTTTTGTGAATGTTCTTAAGAAACATTTTTAACATTTCTTTTTTTCACCAAAAAATGTTCAAAGATTTCCCCCAAAATCTTGAAAATGTGGACATCAGAAGTTTCACTGTGAAAATATATATTTTTTCCACATTTTCAAACTTTAAAATGAGTCAATTTTGACCCGCAGCATGACGCGAGGGTTAAAGAAAAACTCCACTTATTTCTCGTTTGTCTCCTTTAACTCTCTCAGGATGGACGCTTGAAGCATCAGAGTTAATGCAGCAGAACATTTTGTTCTGTCCGTCAAAACCTGCTAACTTTACCCACAATGCACCGTCAGTCAGATTTGAGCAGCGGCTAATGTAGCCTCTGGCTGCGAGCCTCCAGCTGAGATGAGGAGCAGGCTTCAGAGTTCAATTTTTCATTTTCCAACTTGTAGTCTTCATCACTTCAGGCAGTTTATCAGACTTTGTGCAGTTTCCTCTGGAGCCTCATATATTGTAGAGTAGTACTCCCCGAGACCTTCAGACAGACTTTGATGTGTAAAATCAGTGGAGTTCCCTTTGAAACGCAGCATAAACACACACTACAGATGGCAGGTTCACTATGTTTTACAGGAACTCTGCTTGCTGGCACAGAACTGCTGTTTATCACTTAGTTTTCTGCTATTTAACACAACTGTATTTAGGTAAATTCACCACATGAGGACTGTATAAAGTAAAACAACAGGCTCTTCTGTAACAGGACATACCGGGATTTATCAGGTAAAGTTGGTTGACCAAGCAGCTACATCCAGGGTTAAAGACTAGCAACTAAAAATACAAATACACAAACCTTTTATCTAGAATAACCACAACATTCCAAGCAGCAACTTCTGGGGCTGAAAACTGAAGCCCAAAACTGCAGTTCCTCCAACGGCCACTGGAGGCTGACATCAAAACTGAGTCAATTCCAATAGACCTAAATGTGAAAAATATCCAACTTTACAGCAGGAATAAACATGTTTACAGCCTGGTACAGAAAACAGTTTTGGTCTGTATGGCTCTATAGCTAATTTACTGACTAATTTCTATCTAACTCATCTGTTTAAATAATGTTAAAGCTCTAAGTTCTGCTGGTTTAAAGATGTTTTGAATGACAGGTGGGTGACATCATGGGGCAGTTCATGTCCCAGAAACAAGTGATTGTTCATAAAAGATTGACAAAGCCTCTGGGTGTGAAAAGTGAATCCAAGGCTTAAGAGCCTGTATCTTCTTTGTAAATTGCAATAAACTTTAGATTTGTACTGCATAAATTCAGCTTTTACCAGTTAATGTACTTAAATCAGGGGTGTCAAATTCGTTTTAGTCCAGGTTCCGCATTCAGTCCAGTTTGATCTCCAGTGGACCGGACCAGAAAAATCACAGCAGAATAACCTATAAATAACCACAATTTCAATGTTTTGTTTGTTTTAGTGCAAAAGAAAATAAGATTTAAGGAATTATCTTTTTTACAAAACATTTTGACCAACCTGAAATTTTTTAAGAAAAATAAATTCAATTTCAACAACATTCAGCCTCAGTTTATCATTTCCAGTGTCGACAAAGGAACACATTATGATGATTTATGATCAAAATGACAAAAGTCAGACAAAAAAGGACAAAAAACAAGACAAAATATTACAACAACGAGACACAAAATGACAAAAATGAAATAAATGACACAAAATAAAACAAAGCAGACAAAAAATTTGACAAAAAAGTTACAACAAACAACAAAAGCGAGAAACAAAATGACAAAAACTGGACAACACAAGCGAGACAATAAGGAAACCCAAAATGACAAAAACGAGAAACAAAACGACAAAAACATGAGATGAACGACAAAAGTCCGACAAAAAAGATAAAAACAACAAAAACAAGACAAAATATTACAAAAATGAGACACAAAATGACAAAAGAACAATCAGCAATCTAGTATTTGACTTTATGATCAAAACAACTTGTCACGGTCTAGAAATGATTTTAAATTTATAGTTTTACTAATTTACAATCTGCAGTTAATGTCTTCTCTGAATTTTTACACTTTGAGGGCCGGATTGGACGCTCTGGAGGGCCGCTTTTGGCCCACGGGCCACATGTTGGACACCCCTGACTTAAATGGTATGAATTCCACCCCAAACCTGGCATTGCCTCCGGGGCAGTTGCTCTTTCTGTCCTTACGTTTCCTCCTTCCTTCCTTCCTGCTGTTTTACCTTTCGTCTCTCATCCTTCCTTCCTGGGTAATTCCTCAGGTCGGCCCAGTCCAGAGGTCTGAGCCGTATTTGTCTCCCTGGTGTAATTGCTAACTATTCCTCTGTCACTAATAGGCCATTACTCAGGCAGCGCTGGCCCAGCAGCTTGTGAGGCTACACCGAGGGCAGCGAACACGAGGCCAGGGGCCCCGCTTTTTTCATTAGTCCCTTGAGGAACTGGACTCCTCTTGGCTCTGGGCCGAGACAGGCGAGGCCCCTTTAATGTTTTTGCAGAGCTCCAAAGCACTTTGTTGCCTCAATAAAGTTCATTTATGGGATAATAAGGCTCTGGAGGACACATGGTGCTGATTTGAGCCGAATGGTTTCAGCATGGCTCACATTCCCAAAAAAAGCGGCGCTCTTGTCTCTCCGCCGGCTCTACGTCTCTTTCTTTTATTTCATCTTGTTTCCTTTTCTTTCTCACCTTCCTCCTCGCTCCTCACCTCACCTCCCCCCTGCTCTCGTTATCCGCCGTCATTTATTATTCTTCTTTCTAACACTTTGGCAGTGTAGCCGTCTGATCCTGGGCTGACCCTAGATTTGCACACCTGGGAATGAGTAGCAGCGAGGGGGCAGGAGGCCCTCTCATTTCCCAGGATTTATTCCAGAGCTTTGAGGGGGAAGGTGGTGGCGGTGAGGGGTGGATGAGGGAAGAAGAGAGGCGATCAGAGGAATGAAAACCCGCAAGCCCCAAACGCTGGCAGAAGGATCAGGCTTTACATGCCAAAGCTACAGGAGAGCCAATAGCCGCTGAAGGCCTGGTGCTGAATCAAAGGTGTGGAAGTACATGTATGGGATACATGCATTACAACAGACCCAGGACGGGTTAAGAAACACTCACAGAGAGATTAGAACCAGAACCAAGCTCCTCTTATCCTTCTGGTTATTACACATGAGGCTTACGTGAGTGTTGGCCGTCTTCTCTGAAACCCAGTCAGGACATCGTACACCCCTGCATGCTAAACGGTTTCATCTGACTTCAGTGTTTTTCTTTTCCCTCATTAGTAGTTGGTTAACCGCTAATGCTTAGTGTATCTGCTCAGCTTTTCTTCCTCCCTTCATTGACTTAGCAAGAAACAGATGGGCCCTGAAACCGCCACATCTCTCCCCCCGACCGTCATCCTTCCCCACCACTTCTCTTTACAATAATCTCTCGCTCTCAAACGGAAAATCGCCTCAGTTTTCGGTTTTGCATGTCTGCTCGCGGCGCAACACACGAGACGGTGTATGTGGTTTAATAGGATGAGGCTTTTGGGGTTGCCTGGTGCTTGGAAACATGACGGAGGCCACCTCTGGCTGCTGCAGTCGTCTTAAAGGCCTGAGGGTGTTAGCTCCAGCTTGTTAGTGCGGTTGGAAAAGGCTGTGTTTGATTCCATGATGAGGTCTGGATGAAAAGCTGTGAGTCTGGAGGACTGGCGCTGATCTGATGTCGGCGTTTGGGAGCCGCTCCGTTTTCAGCTGCGGTATCTCGGGATGAAATGCTGGTTGGGGAGCCAGTTCAGGCGAAACACACCGCTGACACGAAGGCTTATTACATGTAAATGTCAAAACTGTAACGTATTAGTCGGGTTTAAGATGGACCAATAGAGAAGTGAGCTGTGAAGATATTTCAGCTTTGACTTTCAGCTTTGACTTTTCTTTCTCTGTTTGGAAAAAGTTCCAGCAGTATCTCAATCCATGACTTCTACTGACTGTCGACTCTGTAAAGATCACAGCCAGTTATTTAAAGCACGATAAACGAGTGAAATATACACTTCACTGTGAAACCAACTAACACGACATAACATGTTGTTTAGTGAACTTAGTGTTTAGTTTGAGGTAGCCCTATTTGCAAAAATGATATACTCTTTGTTTATATTAGCAAAAAGAAAGAAGTGGGTGGAACTACAGACTGTGTTCAAAAATACTCAGGTTTGACCAACAAATCAGAAAAACGCAGCATGTTTTACAGTAAGTGGTAACACACAGTTTATTATAAAAACATACAGCAACTGAAGCTACAGAAATCTGCGATTGCTCCTTTTAACTATAATAATTGCCAAACATGGACATGTACTTCAACATTTAAGTCGACTTCCTAACTTTTGTAGCAGAGACTTTGCCAGATCTATTTAGATTAAAAGGTGGTTGTTGTTAAATTGGGATGGTTATTTAGTTGACATTTCAGTGATATCCAGTCATTTTTTATTAATAAGTGATTGTTTCCATAATAAATAATGATGGGATTTTATAAAGACATGATCATAATGAACATAAAAACATTAGCTTCTTTTTTTTTACTTTTAATAAAAATGTACGCAAGATATATCCCATGGACTTCAAAAGTCTCTCAGTTATATATTAGCCTAGCTTAGCATAAAAATTGGAAAACCAACCAAGTTGTATCCAGATTTAACGAGGTCCACCTACCAGCTGTTCTAAAGCTCACTAACAAGCACAATCTATCTTTTAGTTTACTCCACAGACAAACAGAAAGGTAAAAGGCTTTATGAGGGCTTTGTGTTGAATCGTTCCTCCACAAAACAACAGCTGGATGCTTGGAAAGATGATCTGCGTTTGAAGAATGTACAAACAGTTTAACCAAATCCCCCGTTGTTGAACTGGCTGAGCGACACTCACCGATTGTTTTCTTTCTAACAGAGTCCAGACTGAGACTAATTCAGAGCATCCAGCTCTTTGCCTAATTTGCTGCCTCTTGCTCAACACGAACAGGCTTTTAGTTTGTGCTTTGTAGTGGATTGATGATGATATAGTGGTTCAGAGGGTTCATTTCCTCCGCAGAGCCTGGATTCAGTAGCCAGGAGGTCAGAAGGTCAAACCCTCAAAACCTCGTTCCTGTCTGAGCCGCGGCTTCGGTTGCTGAGTTATTGTCACGCTGGATCACAGATATTAACTGACTTCACATCAGCTTTATAGGACGGAGCTGGTGCTTAAGAGCTCTACAAGGCTGTATTGTCACACCATCTAATTAAACACATAAAAGCCAACTCTTTTCTCTGGGCAGGAGTTCACAAGATGTAAACAGGCTGTAAAACTCAGACATCTGCATTCGTTTTTTCCTTTCCTCCACATTTGGTAATCTTTAGTCTGCACGGCTCAGAATTAAAAACTCTTCAGGGTGGATCGGGCCAAATAAATGTTTGGATCATTTGCTCTGAAGGATGTAAAATGAAGACTTTATTTTATTACTTTCAGCCAAGTGTTTCACTGGAGTTGTGTCAAATATGCAAATGAGTTCAGGACTGAATATATGTCATGGGTGGTGGAAAACGTAAAGGTAATCCCAGCTACTTCATGGATGACTTTATTACTGTGATACTCATACTATCAGGGAAAAATACTGTACTGACAGTTACTATTTACTTTATAGATTTCCCAACCATCTAGTATGAAGTATATAAAATAGAAAAACATGACTGCCTATTTGAATATAAGACAAATGAGGGATTATAAATAAATAAATTAAATACGTATGTAATGATTTAACATACTCATGCACAATACTTTTATTACACTAATTATAGTCATATTTTTAATTAGCTGATTTTACTTTGAACAAATCTGGTTTCGCTTTGGCATGAAGGAGTCTTTTTTTTGTAAATTCTTGTCAAAAATTAAATTGACCATGATTCCAGGTTAAAAAACGATAAAGAGGAAAAGTTTGAAGAGGGTCGCATACTTTTTAAAGACAATATAAATAGTTTGAACAGCATCAAAATGCTGCGTATGATTGTTTACAAAGTGCGGCTACTACAGAAACTCAAAAGCTGTGTAGCTAACAACAATATAGAATTTTATTCAGCTCACTCGTATTGCATGTTTAGTCAGACATTTATGTTTACTGGGTGTTTAAAAGAACATTTGGTTGGATTTTATCGACTTCATCAAAACTCATTTTGCATCATGTATAGAGGTGGACTGAAGTGTTTTTTTCTGGGCCGATACCAATTATTGCTAATCAAGAAGGCCAATAACTGAGAAGAATTGATTACAACTGATGAACATTCACAGTAAAAATAAAAATCTTGGGGTCAGTTGGACAAATAACAATATTGATCATCTGAAAAATGTTGAATATCGGATCCGATAACTGGTCAACAATCAGTCCACCTCCAATCACGTGTACTTTATGTCTGTTTTGCTTATAATACTTTACTGTAGTATTGCTACAGCACTTTTGTACTTTAGTTAAAGATTGCAGTACTTTTCCACCGTTGATACTTCTTCAGTGATTCTTTACAGCTTTCACATTCTGTCCTCACATTTTCATTCATTTTCACGTCAATCTTTACTTAAAACTCTGAGACGTCAGTGACCTTTGATCCAGATGAAAAGGCAAATATATCATAATGCATTCATAATATGGGCCTGTGATAGACTGACCTGCCTCAGCTGGGATAATTCAGCTCCAAAATAAATTCATCAGTGAAAAAGTTGTTGCTACTCTTCTATGTCCAAACTGCTCTACATGCCTCGAATTGCCCCCCAGGGTACAAATAAAGTTTTTTGAACTGAGTTGAATTCAATGAATGCAGTGTAAACTTTAAATATTTAGTAAAATTTCACCTTTTGAAAAGATCCCTAAAGAAATATCACATAAGACCTTACAATATTTTCAAGATTTTGTGTCAAATTGACCATCGGACCATATTTTTTTAATTTAAAAATGCAACAACGGGGCTCCCAGCTAGTTCAACAGGGTAAGCGGGTGACCCATGTACAGGGGCTGGGCCCCGACACAGTGGCCTGGGGTCGATTCCTGCTCACGGCCCTTTGCTGCACGTCTTCCCCCTACTCTTCTCTGCTGCACCTATCAAGTAAAGGTGAAAAGGCCAAAAAAATGCAGCAACAAAATAAAAGGTAACAACTTTTGTGCAGCCTGCACCTTAAATCAACTTTAAAACACAATAAAACTCTTCAAAAGGTTGGACTTCTGGTAATTATCCACAGAATCCAGAGAGAATTTTGCATCTAGTTTAAGTTGTTCAGATGTTTTTGTCAAACTCCAAAAACCTCTGTAGTGTTATTGTTCAGCTAAAGGGCCTAGTCAACTGTTTTTTATTATTTCCACATCTGTATCAGGAACATGTGTCTGTAATTGATGGGAATAAAGCTTCTGATGGTTAAAAAACACAGTGCAACCCACAGTGTTCACCTTTTTCACACAGTCCACCTTTTAAGAAAAAATCTGACCTTTCTGTCAGTGTATGTTAACTTAGACATTCTTAGTTTGCTTGAAAATTTCCATCAATCCTTGAAAAACCCTCTAAATTTTATCCTAAATGTCTGTTGTGATGTTTCCACGCTGTTCTTCTTTTAATCACTGCCTCTAAGCTTCACATCTCGTCAGACACCCTCCTGACGTCCCACTGTGACGGATCCTCACTTAATTGTTGGCCTTTTCTCGTTGAGAGTTTAAATGCAGTGTCTTTAAATGGCATAAAGTGGCTGTTTTCACGGCAGGATATCGACGTGTTTGTGTTCGGTCGTCTGTCTTTGAGCTTTTAATTCACAGCGATTGGAGGTTTGTGCTCTCCCACTTTATAATCCGCTGGGATGCGCTCCTATTTACCTCATCAGGGTTGTTTGACAGGCTGTGTGTGTGTGTGTGTGTGTGTGTGTGTGTGTGTGTGTGTGTGTGTGTGTGTGTGTGTGTGTGTGTGTGTGTGTGTGTGTGTGTGTGTGTGTGTGTGTGTGTGTGTGTGTGTGTGAGAGATAGACAGAAAAGAGTGGGTTTTTTTTTTTTGTTTTTTTTTACAGCAGGTTATGTGTTTAAGCATGCAGGCATCTCGCAGCTCTGACTTTCATGGCCTCACTTCAGAGGCAGCTTTCCCTTGGCAAGATATCTGGCCCTCGGTGAGACCAAAGGGAAATATTTATAAATCATCCGCACAACAAATACTGAAGCCGACCTGCGAGGCCAAAGCCATTGGACGGACATGCTCGCCAGAAATGTGCAAATACACCCCCAAGTCTGCCTGCTGACCCACAGCCGCATCTCTGACCCACTTAGCCGACTGGTGCATCACACACACCGTTGTGACCTATTAATACCAACACACCCCCTCTGGGACTGTGAAGCGCTGCTCGCTGGAAGATCAAATGTAAACATCTGGTATTTCAGCAATGAAACAACTTCCAGCATCCTGCCTCTCAGCCTCTCAGCCTCTCTACATCTGCTTTCTGTTGTTTTTGTTGCTGCTGTCAGAGCCGTTTCATTTCATGTGAGTTCCACTGCACATTAAATAACTTTAACATGCTGTTGGTTACATTATACTCCCATAAATCTCTTCTGTTTCGACAGCTCAAACAGTATTTCCTCTTTTGTTTTGAAAATTAGAAGGTATGTTTGTCAAAGAAGTTGCATTTATAAATGAGATATTTTAAGGTAAAGTCTCCTGAGAGGCGATTTGTCCGACACACACTGAAAATACTATTCAAAAGGACAGTGTTAGCAGGGCCAGATGTGTTTTTCCATTTAGATGTGAGAAACTTTTACTCTGCTGACTGTAGTCAACCAGGACGTTTTTTTGAGTTTATATCTGTAGAGTACACAGAGATTTCCAAGATCTTTAGCTAAGCTCTTTAGGATTAATAAAAGGAACTATACTTGAAGTACTTTTGAAGAGTCTACTTGAGTGTACAGTCATGGAAAAAATTATTAGACCATTGGTTCAAAATTTCTCAAAATGGGTCCAAAATGACAAAATGTGTCCAAATTGACTTGGAAATGACTTGAAACCTGTCTAAAATTACCTTAAAAAGACTTAAACATGACTCAGAATTGGTTGGAAATGACTCACCTAGTGGTGAAGAAATGTTTCCATCAGGCCAGACTTAGAACCCTCAAGAACCTGTGGACTGATGAAGAAACCAGTCAGAGAGACGACACATTTAATGGAACTGAACCGATTCTGTCCAGAGGAGTCAAAGATAAACCAGACGACCTTTACTAAATCTTTGAAAGGACTAAAATACAGGATTGTTTTTGTTGTGACAAATATTTGTGTGTTTCACTGATTCCAGAGTTCTAGGAGTCGTTCTAAACTGAAGGCTTCCGTCGTGAACATGGTCTCTACTAATAAAGTTTAGTTCATATCTGGACACAACTAATGACACAAGGACCACCTGATTAGATTTTGTCATTTTGTTTGTGGGTACATCTATATTGAATGGTGTCGTGATTTCTGCCACGACTTCTTTCAAGATTTCATCCGTCAGAAATGATACGACTCAGCAGCCTTGGAGGAGTACTGCACTCTCTGAGGGCTTTTCTAGTTAATAAAGAAAGCAGTCATACTTTGCCACTAATCATTTGGACCTCATCTTCTACTTTCCTCTAATGTGGCAAATCTTCAGGTCTCTATGGCTACAAGATATTTGTAGGAGGAACTTTCATGTACTTGTGGCTGTTTGTGGACCTTGACTTGTTAAAATGCTAATTTCATGCATTTAGAACAACAGTTTCAAAATAAAGGAGTAAATCTTTTCTCATTACATTCATCAGTTCACTATGTAGGTCAACAGAGAGAACACAGAGTAGCTCTTCACCTGGTTCAGACAAAAGGATGAACAGCCCATCTGGTGTGAAACTCGGTAAACTGCTGTAAGTATTTATAACATTATTATCATAAGAGGATCAAAACCTATCATCAGGTGAACGAACCGCCAACATAACCGTTAAATCAGGACTCACAAATGTGTCTTAGCAGTGTTTTAAACTCGTCTAATTCAAAATCCTGTCAATAAATCCAAAGTTCTGAAGGATACTGAATAAAACATATCTCCCTTTCATTCTATAGAGCAACCGCAGAGCAACATTGTTAAAAGCTGTCAATTTGTCTTTATGTTGTGATTGTTTAATGAAAAAATTAAGGGAAAAATACAACTCAAATGTTGAAATCAAACACAAGTCACTCATTATTTTAACACAATAACTAAGTCCTCGTAAAATTTATGTGCAAAATTTGGTCTATATGACTGTTTGTTGCTTTTCCTGAGTATTTATTTGTCAGAACTGATGTTGATGATTGAAGCAGCTCAGCAGTAAATGTTTTATATCTTCACTTTTTGAAATCGGTTGACTTCAGCTTTAAAGAGCATCGAAAAAACAGACTTTTAATTGTAGATTATACAAGTCAACCACCAACACCTTAAAAGTGAAAGGTCTCCTCCTAATCCAAGCGTGTTGTTGTGGTCAAAGTCAAATTTATTTATAATGAGCATTTTAAAAACAGCAAGAATTAAACCCCGGAGCTGCACAATTTAAACAGCAGGACATAAAAGACAAATGTGAATAAAAAGTTACAACACAATAAAAGATGAAGTCAAACTCTGCTTGAATCGAATCACAAGACAAGAGGTTTCTACCATCTGAGCAGCTCTTATAGGAAAAGTTAAACGTCTCCAGAGAGGCTCAGTCGTTTCCAGATTTGTGCTTCAGTTTCAGAGCATCTGGTTGGTTGATCTGAAAGCTGTAACTAGGGTATGAAGATGCAAGATTTCTGCTAAATAAGGTGGCACCAGTGCATTTCAAACGTTAAAAACAGACAGTAAAATCAACCTGACGAGAAGCCAGTGGATGGAAACCAGTACTGCTGTTGTATGAGTTTGCTTTTAGCTGCATTTTAAAGCATCTGCGGATGAATCTACACCCACATACACAGAATTACAGTTTTCTAAGTGAATTTTCTTTACTGCATGGGTGAGTTTATGTGCATATGGTTATGAAAAACGTCCAGCATCTGTTGTGTTAAAGCTGCAGCACCACCCTTTACCAGCAGAGGTCAGCATATCCCCACCTGTCCAGGTCTGATAGGGCTCATTGTCTCTTTGTAAAGCAGCAGAATGACTGCGATAGGCGCCACTCCTCTCAGAGAAGGTTGTGTTTTGATATGTGGGGGAACTACCAGCCATCAGCACCACAAAAAAAAACCCTCTTTAATTTACGTCTTTATGTTCGTTTTTCATCACCTCCGTCACTGTTGTGCAGCACATCCTGCTTCTTGCATGAGTGCTGTTTCAAAATCCGTGACTGCGTTTCAAAATTCCTCCACACAGAGGCTGTTTCTGAGCTTTATTCACTGTGTGAGGATGATTCCTACATGCATGCAGGCTGGGAGTAATGTAATGAGGCCCCCTCTGAGAGAAAATTCACTGCAAAATGTGATTTCTGGATAAGAGGAAGGGGACAAGGGTTGCAGGCAGAAGAGAAAAGGTAGCAGCTGAGCAGGGAGAGTCTTGTTGTTGCAGCCTGTTCTGCTGTCAGAGGACCTGACTGAACCCTGACCTCTCCGCCTGCAGCATGAGGAAGTGGTTAGTCAGACTCACAACAAGACGTGATGCAGCCGAGTGCTGAGAAAACCGTGGCTGTTCCCCTTTGAGTTTGTCTTTTTGTTTTCTGGCACGGCACCCTGAGGCCACCGCCGCTGTTCCTGCTCAAACTCTCCCAGGCTGTCGACGATCAGGGCCGCATGTTCCACCTAAACCGCATCTCCTCCTTCTCAGAGAGCGCCTGACCTCATTTTCTGTCTGAGCACGGCGCTGTCATGAGAGAAAACGGCCACCGGTCCCATTAATTCGACCGCTCTCCGCTGACCGTGCGGCTGAAGTGCGGATTCGTAAACCAGACTGCTGCTCCTTTGCACTCTGGCAGCTTTATGCTCATAAACACAGTCAGGGCTCAGTGAAAGCACACTCATCGCTGAACTTCCACCCTTCCAATGCCTTCAAACACTCCCTCTTTGCTCGGCGTGTGTGTGTGTGTGTGTGTGTGTGTGTGTGTGTGTGTGTGTGTGTGTGGCGGTTCACACACACACCGTGCAGTCTGGAGGGGACACGCCAGATGTCAGAGCTCTGTCTTGGAGCAATTAAACCGGTTGTTATGATGAAAGAATTTACTCGCCATTTGTTTCTCCTGCTCCAGTCTAATTGAGTGATTGAGATCTTAATTAGATTAGCTCTCTTTTTTCACCTTCACTGTTTCCCAGCCGCTTTAATCCCCCATTTGTGTTTTAATCTGAGCTGTTGGAGTTACAGCTAGAGAGCAGCTAATTGTTGCAGAAGGAATGCAGTCGTATTTTTGGTGCAACTTTAGTGTATCAACAAAGGATCATGTGACTGGATGTGGAAGCCACACAGAGTTAAAGAGCTCCTTAGCATCTTTCACCTCATTGTTTTGGTTTTTTAGAGTCGCAGCTTCACGATTCTGGTTCAGTTTCACTGCTCCATCTATCTGAGGAAGCTTGTCTAATCTGACCTAATCACCCGTACAAAAGTGGGCTCACACTTTTGGACCCATATACACTGATTTGTGTGACTCCTAGTTTCCCTCAATCTCTACCATGGAGACAGAGAATGTAAAGCAGAGGTGTCAAATTCATCTTAGTTCAGGTTCCACATTCAGCCCAATTTGATCTCCAGTGGACCAGACCAGTAAAATCAGTGCATAATAACCTATAAATAACCACAACTCCTAATCTTTCCTTTGTTTTAGTGCAAAAAGGTTCACATTTAAGGAATTATCTTTGTACAAAACATCATGAACAACTGCTGTTGAAATTCAGTTTCAACAGCATTATGCCTCAGTTTATCATTTACACGTTACAAATTACAGATCACAGTTTCAGGACATTTAGTTTCAGGTATCTGGAACTGAATGATACAGTATTTTATTTTATGATCAAAACAACCAAAGACAGACAAAAAACTAAAAAAAACAAGACAAAATATTACAAAAATGAGACACAAAATGAAAAAAGCAATAAACAAAATGACAAAAAAATGAGACAAATGACACAAAACCAAACAAAAAAAAGAAAAAATTTGACAAAAAAGTTAGTGTGACAATAAAATGGACAAAAGACAGAAGCAAGACAAAAAAACGACAAAAACCACACACAATATAGCAAATAAAGCAAAACATAAAATTACAAAAATAAGACAAAAAAGACAAGCGAGACCAAAAGGTAACACAAAACAAGAAACAAAACGACAAAAACGTGAGACAAATGACAAAAATCTGTCAGAAAAATATAAAATAACAACAAAAACAAGACAAAATATTACAAAAAGTAGACACAAAATGACAAAAGAATGAACAATCTAGTATTTTACTTTCTGATCACAACTTGTCATGGTCTAGAAATTATTTTAAATTTATAGTTTTACTAATTTAAAATCTGCAGTTAATGTCTTCTCTGTAATTTTTACACTTTGAGGGCCGGATTAGACCGTCTGGAGGACCGCTTTTGGCCCACGGGCTGCATGTTTGACACCTCTGATGTACAGTTAATACCAGTCATAACCACATTTATGGGAAGTATAGCTTGAAATAGATTGTTGTCATTTCTCGTCACAATCATCAAATCTGTCAATGCAAGAGATGAACTAGGAACATAGCGCTTAGACAGTAATCAAAAGAACTGGTGGAGACCAAAACAGAACATTAAACAGAGATTAATAGGGCGGAAGAAAACAACACAACTTCAAATTACTGCGAAAGATGATGCATATCTGATCAATGTGAATACATGTGAAAGTTCCCACCATAAAAGTTTTTACACTGAAAGTAAGTGGCAAGAAAGCGTGACTGCAGGTAAGTTATTTATAGTTTGTGAGGTACAAAAAAGTACATGAATTATAGTTCAGGTGTTGAGACACTTGCAGTTATTAAATGATATGTTGTGTACTGTACTACCTGTACTGTAAAATGCAATAAAAAAAAGACTTTCAAGTGTTATTTTCTTTAACAATTTACTGTTTTTTGCCATTTTTGTTTTGTCCTCTGTTACGTTTAATAATATCCAGTAGAAACACAGAAAAAAAGAATTAATTTACATGTTAACCATAAAAAAAACTGGCTAAAAATGCAAATAGCGTCCATGTTAAAAATCTGTATTTTTACAAAAGGTAATTCATTGTTTACAGTACATTTTTTAGTCTGTTCAGATCTGAATTTTTTTTTTTACAGCTATTTCTCATTATTTGAAGGAAATATTATGTACATTAAAGATTAAAAATAGTAAATAACTTTAAAACCTGTTATTTTACAGTTTATAAAGTTAGTACAGATATTTTCTGTTTTGTTGAATGACAGATAATATCCAGTAAAATCACAGAAAAAAAGAATTATTTTACAGGTTGACCCTAAAAACAGACCATGATAAATGAGAATTAGCTTTTTTTTCCATGTCTGACTGTAAAATTAAACCGTTTTGCTGTATTTAAATCTATTATTTTTACCAATATTTGGTGTTACTTTCACTGTTTTTAAACCTCATGTCGTCCTGCGGGTCAAAATTGACCTGTTTTAAAGTTTGAAAATGTGGAAAAAAATATATTTTCCACAGTGAAACTTCTCTCTCTGTCTCTCTGTCCACATTTTCAACATTTTTGGGAAATCTTTGAACATTTTTTGGTGGAAAAAAAGAAATGTTAAAAAAGTTTCTTAAGAACATTCACAAAAAAATCAACCAAAATCCAGCAAATTTCGCTGGATTTTGGTTGATTTATTTTTTTTTTTGTGAATGTTCTTCAAGAAAATATTCGAAGTTTTACTGATATACATGGAATCACTTTAGATATTTTTAGGATTTTTTTGGGAAGATTTTTACTCATTTTTTGAAAAATATTTACAAGAATTTTCTTGCCAAATTTGGGGGAATTTATAATTTTTTTAAAAAGTAAAACTTTTAAGGGAAACTTTTAAGGAATTATTGGAATTTTCTTCGTGAAGGTTTTGCAAATTTTCAGAAAATTGGGGAATTTTTTTTGCACAATTTTTGATTTTTTCAGACAAAGAAACTGTATTTTTTTGGGGTGCCCATAAGTGAAGACAACAGGAGGGTTAAGTGTTTTGAAAGTGAAGTGTTTCTAACTGTACTGTGTCGTGACTCATTGACAGTTCCACCTTTTCTCCAAAACAAAACGATATTACATATTTGTAGAATTTAGTGTCACCCACTAATCATTGCTTCGGGGCATTAAGTAGCTGATGATTCTCCGTCGCAGCATTGCATCAGTCTTGGCAAAGGAGGGAATATTGTTCATGAAATCATTCCACAATGCCTCAGCTTCCTGTCCCAAAACATCTGCTCAGATGGTTGTGAAAAATACTGAGCATGGTGCCTGGCGGATTAGAGCCTCCATATGTCGACCAGGATGGAAGTAAACACTGTGAGATGAAGCTGCCCTTGAGGATGGCCACGAGGAAGCCTTTTCAGCACAACATTTTAGAAATTGTGTTAATGATGCACAGTTTCTCTGTCACCGCGGCGCATTATTAGATGCTTAAAACCTTCTCTGCACTCTTACAGATTTGTTTTCTTTCTCCTATAGTTTGTAAACAGCTCTCTGCTCCAGAGCCTCGCAGAGACCAGCCGACTTGTTTTCTTGTTCTTAGCCAGGCAGCAGCTGGGTAAAAGCTATAAATTATTTATCCGGTGGTTGTTAGCAGAGATACTCTGGATGCTAATAAACTCCTGTGATGTCTGAGCTCCTCTGTACTTTGTTCTGAAAATAGTTGATTGTGACTGAGCTGTATGTGAAATGAGCTCCTTCATTTGCTGTGTGCATATTGAGGCAACTGGTGTGTGTGTTTGGTTGGAAAATAAAGTTAATAAAGCTTTCACATGGCTTCGGTCTAACAAAGCTTTGAGCCCTTTTACAGTAGGTATACGGGTCTGACAACATGTGTGCGTTTCTGAATACTGATTATTACCAGTTAGGAGGTTTTGTAAAGCAATGCCTGCAGTCATTATTAAAGCAATAAAAGAATATACACACAGAAGGAGGGAGGGAGGACGTGTTTTCTACTGAAACCTGTTCAGACTCCATGTTTGGAGTCACGTAATGCTGGATATGCAGCATGTGTTTATGTTTCTGATGCTTTTAAGGGGTGAAACATAATAAAAACTGCGATGAAAGGTTTATTGCATTGCTAAAAAGTAATATAAGCTACAAAAATCTTCACAGTAAAATTGCATTCTTAGCATTTATTAAAGTTGCCCTCATGTACACATATTTCTCAGTATTTATAACAACATCATGCATATATCCCCTAAAAACATATTTTAGTCACATATAAAGAGGTTACTTTCCCAAATAAAACATAAAAATGAATATAGAAGAGTAAATCATGCCATGTGTTAGCAGAGGTTATATAAAATGAGAAAAGCTGAAAACAAAGAGCCTATAGCCCAATATATATTTCCAATTATCACCCTGTCCCTTAATCTGGTGCTTTCCTTGACACAAATAAAGACATTTTCACTACAAATTGACACAGAAAATGTACAATTTTTTTCTACCAGTGTCCATCAAACTGTATAATTCCTCTTTTTCTGTAGGAACGACAGCTGAAACGTCAAACACCGACATCTGAATAATAAAAACAGTGTCCTTTGCAATATTACTGTATTACTTTTCTCAATAATTTGTGCATTATCAGTTTTAGTATGATGTGCAATATCTCCTTATCGTGTGTAATATTACTTTAATACTTCAGGATCATTGCTAGTATTATTTCTTACTTTTTCATTCTAGTTTTATTTTAGCTTTTTTTTTTGGTTTTGGTCATGTATCATACTGGCACTGCATTTATTCACATTATGTAATTTGTTTTCTGAGCAATATCGGGCACAAGAATTTCCTTGCACGTATTTTGCCCTGTGCATGCTTTTTGGTGCAATGAACCTTAAGTTTGTTAATTTTGAAAATTGTATTTTAAATTATTAAAAATCATTATTAAACTTAATTGTTTTGCAGCTTAATCCATGGATTTTTATCTAGGTAGGCTGGGAAATAATTTTTCCTGCTTTTCAACTTTTTGGGGGGATTATTTTAATAAAAAAATGAAGTTATGCTTTGCAAAATAACACAATTGTCGTTTGCGTTTATGTGACAGCGACGTAAACAGGAGAAACAGCGCCCCCTGGGATTGTAACGGTCGTTCCATATTAGTTTGTGTGGTGAAAAGTGGTATTGCACTTCCTCAACTGAATGACTTTGCTTAAGTCTACTAAAGTAAGTTTGCGTCCTTTTTATTAAGAAAAACAAACGTTAACTATCAGCTAATGTGTCCACTTAACGGTACAGCGATGTGGTTAATGTTGTAAGAAGACTGTGAGGAGAAGACAGCCGCTATTTGGCTTCAGAAAAAAAAATTAAACTAAATAAAAGCGACCGGGACGGTTAGCTAACGTTAGCCAGTCAGCTCGGTTAGCTAGCAACAGCTAGCTAGATTGAAGGTAGTCGGTGATGTTCTTTAAAAATGCAACTTCTGATAGTTTAGAAGAACCTGAGGAAGTTAAAGTTAACAGACGTGATTTAGCCAAGATGACAAATTTCCATTTCAGAGAGGAAGACGTGACATCAAACCAGAAGTCACCGGACGTATTTCCCCCATGGAGGTCTTCAGCTTCAGGTAGGTGGTGACAGGAAAACATCTCCACTGTGTCCCTTTTGGATTGAATTTCCCCGACTGTGCACAGTTGTTGGTGATAATGTCAAGATGTGTGCCTGTATGTGACAGTTTTTAGTCATTTCTTGTCGCTGTTTTCTCTTCCTTGCGTGTTTTGAAGCTTCATTAGTTTTGTAAAGTGTTGTGAAATAGAGTTGGTTAGTGATGCATGTATTAAGGCAGTGGTGTCAAAGTCACCTTAATGCAGGTTCCACATTCAGCCCAATTTGATCTCAAGTGGACCAGACCAGTAAAATCACAGTATAATAACCGAAAAATAACAAATGTTCCCTTTTTTTAGTGCAAAAAAGTGCATTCTAATAATCTTCACATTTAAGGAACTATCTTTGTACAAAACATCATGAACAACCTGAAATTTCTGAAGAAAAATAAGTGAAATTTCAGCAACATTATGCCTCAGTTTATCATTTCCACATTACAACTTCCAGATCACAGAGCGTCTACAAAGGAACAAAACATTTAGTCACAGGTATCTGGAACTGAACGATATAGTATTTTTCTTTATGATCAAAACAACAAAAGTCAGACAAAAAAAGACAAAATATTACAAAAATGAGACATAAAATGGCAAAAAAATGAGACAAACGACACGAAGCAAGACAGAAAAGAGACAAAACATTAGACAAAAAGGTTAAAAAGCAGCAAAAAAT
Source organism: Amphiprion clarkii (assembly GCA_027123335.1). Lineage (NCBI taxonomy): Eukaryota > Metazoa > Chordata > Actinopteri > Pomacentridae > Amphiprion > Amphiprion clarkii. The sequence goes on along the minus strand of CM049567.1, from coordinate 1,822,305 downwards.
GGACAAATGCCAAAAATTCGACAAAAAATGACAAAAGTGAGAAACAAAACAACAAAAAAATAGACTAGCAGCACAAGCGAGACAAAAAAAATACAAAATGACAAATAAAGCAAAACACAAAATTACAAAAATAAGACAAAAAACACAAGCGAGGCATAAAGGAAACGCAAAACGCAAAAAAAGGGAACGCAAAACGACAAAAACGAGAAACAAAATGACAAAAGCATGAGAAGTGACAAAAGTCTCACAAAAAACAACAAACAAACCCCAAAATGACAAAAACGTGAGACAAAATGACAAAAATCAATCAAAAAAAGATAAAAAAACGATAAAAACAAGACAAAATATTACAAAAATGAGATACAAAACGACAAAAGAACAATGAACAATCTAGTATTTTACTTTATGATCAAAACAACTTGTAATGGTCTAGAAATTATTTTAAACTTACAGTTTTACTAATTTACAATCTGCAGTTAATGTCTTCTCTGTAATTTTTACACTTTGAGGGCCGGATTGGACCCTCTGGAGGACTGGTTTTGGCCCGCGGGCCGCAAGATGCATAACGTGTAATTTACATCGGGTACACTTGAAACATGTCTACTTTTTTGAAATGGCTGATTTTGTTCATATCAATTTTAAAAGCACAGTTTAAAAAAATGTTTGGAAAATAGCTTGCACCAAGAAATGTTAATTCACAGATTAAAAAGATTTACGAAAGGTGTATTTGTACAACAAGAAAGTCTGAAATGCAACATATATGAACATGAAGCAAGTGCTAATTTACGTTGTTGATGGCAGTGTTTGAGAGGAGAAGACTGCCACTGGTCGGGGGCATTGAGAGGGCAGACAAAATGTGTCTTTTCTCAGTTTAACCAATCAGGGTGGAAACCTGATTTTGTCAGGGCTGCTCAGAAATACCTACCTGCCCGCAAGTTCCTGACTTTGCAAACCTAAGCTTCTTACACAAGGACTCCAAGGCTTCTAAAGCAGGTGGTGTTCTGTACTGTAGTCCAAAATAGTTGGTTTTAGTCTGTTTGTCCAGGACAGAGATGAGATGAGCGACCACTTCTAGAAGAACTCAGTGGGTTAGCCTCAGAGAGTGGGGTTTTACCATGACTTGGATGTGGGAAGGATTGGCTTCCTTTTCTTGTTGTTCCGCATTTGTTTGTATCACATAGTTGATTCCATGTGATGGTTAGCATCGAGTTCTATAGTACATTTAATGCAGTTTTAGGTGGGAACTTCTAATTGCCAGTCCCCAATCAATGCTGTGCTGAGTGCTGTGTTTGCTCGTGGTGAGTCTAGACAACCATCATCAATCCTACATATTCCGCGTTCACATCATAATCTTTTCCACGTGAGTTCGCTGGCTGAAACGTACTGTATATATTTCACTGAGCTGTTTTTCTAAGTCTGCGATAACATTATCCCGCTCCCTCTTGAAATTATTTCCTCCTGTGCTTGTCAGCGCTGTCACTCAAAACCTGAGAAGTATGGCCACAGGAGCTTGTAATGGACAATCAAACCTTTCACACTCCGTGAACTTTGATGTTAGTGTTACAAGGTTAATGTCACAGTGGGCCGGGATTCAAAAATAGCAGCTCACTGCAGGCTGTGGATGGATTCGTCAGTGGAAACCACATGCTTAGTGAAGCAGGTCTTCGTAATTGCCCACTGACACACCACCTGTTGAACTCTTTGCTGCTTACCACAAGAAAAAAATGTTAGTTTAGCAAAGTCACTCAACACTAGATCACGTGTAAGGAAAAAAAACAGCATTATATAAGGAAGGAATGCTAACTATAGTCGGCATCTGGTTGATTGTTGTTGTAATCATGTCACCACATTAACGCCTCTCTACGCACCACCTGCATCCTCCACCCTCCTCTCAAAATCTAACAAACATTCATTTTCAGCAAAGTCAGATTGGCTTAATACTTCCACTAGCTCCAGGGGGAAATTACTTACGTTTTTTTCCTCAGCCGAGTATTGGCAGACCTCCATGAACAGACCTCCATGTTTCCCCGCTTAAAGATGCATTACTCATGAATCAGAGGGAAAAAGGAGGGGAATTAGTTATTAGAAAGACTCGGAGTTATTACAAAAAGTAAACTGCTGCGAAGGACTGCTAAGAGACTAATAAAACTTCAGCTTTTTCAAGGTTGGAGGTTGTTAGCAGTAGAGGTTGGACAGTAGCACAGGCCATGCCACCTCTGCTATACTACGATATGTTAACACCTCAGCATACACAAGACCAAACACAATAAAAAAGTCAGAGCAAGTTCTGTCTTGTGTCAAAGTTTCATGAGGTGTGGCAAGGTTTCTGCTTCCTGCGCTGAAAATTATCCACAGGCTGAAGGTCTCTGTGGCCCCCGAGAACATTATTACAAATAGTGGGCATCTTAGTGGTGTGTAGAAGTAGTAGTTAGCGAAAGTACACGAGCCTGGTACAAGAAAACACTCCTGAACTAGATTCATTAAACTATTCTCAATACTTTTTCGCTCAGTTTTCCTTTGGTTTATACTCCATTCTGCATGAATTTAATTTAACAATTGAAGCTGCAAAACCTATCACTGTATGTAATTAGGTACTCGTGCACAATAAAACATTATATGCATCTTTTAAGTTATTATTATTAAATTATTAACTGCTGTTTTTACTGTACACTGGAAAAAATGCTCCTCTCAAAACAAGAAAAATATACTTATTTCAAGGAACTTTTACCTTGAAATAAGTGAAAAAATCTGCTAATAGAGCAAGTGAAGAATGGGTTGGTCAGATTTCTTGAAATAAGATGTGATATTTAGATTATTGAGATCTTAAAATTAGCTGGAAAAACTTATGTTAAGCTCTATTTTACCAGGATTGTCAAGCTTAGGTGTCTTAAAATAAGCCAGACATGCTAAAAAAATTAACAGTTTTTCACTGAAAAATAGATTTTTGCTTTCATGTAACCTCCTAATTTGAGATGCATTAAACTTATTTCGAGTTTTCTTGTAAAATACAACTCAAAACAAGATAATTTCAAGATTGTTTGACTTGACAAGATATTTAAGATGCATTGCCTTAAAACAAGTCCCTCCATCTGCTGAAATGTCACTTAAGGGAATTTATCTTAAATCGAATGGGATGAGACATTTCGACTGAAAATAAGACAAATAGACTTGGTAAGATTTTGAGTTTTTGCAGTGTAGAAGCTAATTTTTGGATGGATGTAACTGTTGTGGACAGTTTTGTATATCAGATTATGTTTGTTTTGCTAAAAATCTGGTTATTTAATTTTACAAAATGAGGCAAAAATTCGGGTTAGTTTGTCCTTTAAGAGTTTTTTTTAACCGCTTTACCAAAAAAAAATTAAAATCCAAAATCGAATTGTCATGGAGGTGGTTTAGCAGCTGAAGAAGTAGTTTAGTTGAAATGGAGACATATTTTTTATATTTTTTTTGGATTTGGAATTTAGTATAACATGTGGTTGTTTACTTTGGTTAGATTTTTTTGACCAAAGTACACTATAATACTATCACTTGACCGAAGCTGATGCTGTGTATTTCTGTTTGGGGTGCAATCATACTTAAAATTCTCATTTCAGTCGGAACCTCTGCTTTGGCTGAGCATTTGAGGCATCTAATTGGCTTTACTTTTATAATACTATACTAGTTAAGTGATACACTAAGACAAGACAACACAGTGGCCTGTATACTTGGCATTAATGCATAAATTCTAAAAGAACATGCCAATTATAGGGCTTTTCTCGGCTGAGAATCTGCCTTTGGGGGATGACTAGCACAGTGGAGACTAAAGGTAATAAGTCTCTGTGGCCTTATTTGCCAGAAATATTTGCATTTTCCTGTTATATTTGACCATTTGATAAACAGAAATGTCTATTGTGCTTAAATGTGCAGAACTAGTTCAAAATATTTTGTATTTTTGCGCCAGTGTGTTAAATTAAGTCCACAAATTAATGGTGTTGTGCAGTCATTTTGTCAGCAAACTTGTTTATTTAAACTTTATTGCAATTGTCAGTGGACGCCGAACTGGCCGGTAGAATGTCTCATAAAGTGGTGAAAGTAGTTTCAGGTTCTGGACAGTTAAAATGTGTAGTGTGAATTAAAATGTTGTACAGTCTACCCAATGGTCAAAGTTGCTTGCTTCCAAGCCAAACTGAACCGAAGAAGTCTCATCCCAAACCAAACTTACCACACAGCTCGTGAAACTTACTTTTACACTTTCAGTTTCTGCTGTTGGTCCGGCTTCTTTTGGAAAGTTTTCCATGTTTCACCAGTGTACTGTTCCCCACAGCTGCCACATGGGATCTCAAGCAGTACACAGCTTCTATGTTTAGTGTGCACCGGCAGAGAGCTTGTGAACCGAAATCTTGGCTGGATGTTCTGACGGTGCAGCTACTTAAGGGATTTAATGCTGAGATACTTCTGGTGGTCCTCCATGAGTTCACTAAATCTGTCTTGGTCTTAGGTTGGATCATCTCGTCTTCATTGGATCTAAGTAAAGAATTTTCCTTACACTTGTGGTTGCACCGTATCACCTGTACCTGGACTAGCATGACATGATGTACAACATCCTCTCTGCCTTGTCTGCAACTCTTTACGACCTGCTGTATTTACTGTAGTCTTTAACCTCTGTCTGCCTCTGAGTTTGTTTCTGGAGTGAGTTTTCATGCCAAATAAAGCTCGGGGAAGCCCCTGGCTAAACTTGACCCGACGGCTGTCGTGACACAAACAAATCATAGAGAAAAGTATTTCTGGCAAAAATAATTGGAAAACTAGATAAAATATGAGACGCTGGATAGTTGGTTTCCCTCAACACACCCTCTCAATTATGAGGGAAAGTACTGCAGCCATCGTGATGTATTTATAATTTATTGCTTTAAGCAGTTTAAAGTGCTCAACAGCAGAGTATTTTTTAATGAGCTTGTTGGAAACCTTTAGTCTCTGAAGGGTAATATGGGATATAAACATGATGTTTGTCTTGTACATTGCCCATTTCAAACTGTTGTGCATATATTTCATTTAGGATCATAGTTCAAAAGTTCTTTGTGCTTATTACTTGCATAACATTGGAAGTCCAACATGTGCAAAGTCATCTCACGCTATGTTCCTGTGGTCTTGTTTCTCTAGAAAATTATTGCCAGAGACGTGATTATTGCAGGGTTAGCTCTTTCATCACGGCTAATGTTACAGCAACCATCTCAAGGTCTGCATTAAACGTTGGCAACAGTACGTACAACTTATCATTTCCCCATTCAACTATTAATCACTTTTTAAACTTTAAGGTCACGCACTGCCGAGAGGTTTGAATATAAACGACTCGAAGCACATTAAAGGTAATTCACTGTTTTAACCGCCGTGACCACTTGCAGAGATAATTGAGTGTTTCCTTCTTTGAAATCTTACATAAATGGCTGCTTTGGCACTCGGTTATGTAGGAAGTTGGACTTCCGAGTAAGATCCGATGATGAGAAAATACGGCCCGGAGTGATTTTCACTACCTGTCAACTCTTTGTTTGATTAAAAGACTAGAAAGTTTGATTAAAATCAGGAGCCATGGGTGTCTGAGCCGCAGGCAGCTGGAGAGGTTGCTTCATGCTCGTGTTATGGATTTGTATAAACTCTGATATGTTACTCCTCTTTTACCGCAGGGGACCGTTTTGTTTATGGCCAAAACCAAGCAGACCACCACGTCTGTGTTCGCAAAACTCTTTTCACCATGAGGGCTGTAGCTGCCCGGAGCTGCTCCAGAGAAGTTTCTGTTGTGTGTTGAGTCCCAGACAGGAAACGGCACTCTGGGGAACCACAGGCATCCATAAATATTCAAGCCCAGAGAAGTTTATAGAGTTTGTCGTTAAGGATTTATGGTGGGCTGCAGAAGTGGTCATGCAGAGGAGGGGGGCATGTGAGGCTTTTTTCAGACCCCACTCGAAGCAGGGGTTCGCTCCAGACTCCTTCGAGGGGCAGGTGTTAGCGGTGAGAAACGGAAATAAGTGCAAAGATTTACCGACGCAAACATCACACCCCACCAATGTGAAAGTAATTAAGTTCGGTGTCGTTGGGAGAGTTTAATATTCCTGTCGAGTTGTCGCGTCGTGGTGTTGGCCAATTTCTCTGTCCTGCATCGCTTTTTCTCTTGTGAGGAAAACAATTCCGCGGCTCGCCATCTGTTTAGTGGTTTAAGGAGTTTGGAGGGAAACCCCAGGACAATGGGTTGTCATGTCTCTCCAGTCAACATTATATTTATGCATTTGGGCATCATAATTTAACATGTGCTTACTTTAAACTGTGCAACACTAAACACACCGCTTGGACTCCACAATTTAAAGACCTCCTCCAGTGAAAAGCCAACCTTTTTTTTACTTGTTAATAAACTGTTTTGTTATGGCAGCTGAAACTATGTATTTTTTTTAAAATTAGAAGATATATTTGTCAAATAAAAGAGTGGCAGAAGTTGCATTTATGAACTGATAATTGAACTGAAATCCACTTGAGTATAGTTGTGTTTTTAGCTTAAATCTGATGAAAATATTATTATTTTATACCATACTAACATGTTCCTATAGTGGTTTCTATGTGTTATAATACATATCATGAGAGAAAAAAGTAGTCAACTCCATGGCTGAGGATTTCCACCCTGAGATTCCAGTGTACCGTCTCATCAAATCACAAATCATGGATTAAGACCTGTGGATTTTCATACAGAACAAACTTAAATAATAAGTTCTGTCAGCTTGCAGGATGAGCTTTTGTGGATCCCTTTTCTTCTCTGTTTCCGGTTCAGACATACAACACACAAGCGAGACAAAATAACACAAAACGACAAAAATACTACACAAAACAACGAATAAAGCAAAACACAAAATGACAAAAATAAGACACTAAACACAAACAAGACAAAAAGGAAACACAAAACAGAAAAAACGACAAAATTGAGAAAAAAATGACAAAAGTCAGACAAAAAACAACAAAAACAAAACAAAATACTACAAAAATGAGACACAAAACGACAAAAGAACAATGAACAATCAGTATTTCACTTTCTGATCCAAACAACTTGTCATGGTCTAGAAATTATTTTAAATTTATAGTTTTACTAATTTAAAATCTGCAGTTAATGTCTTCTCTGGAATTTTTACACTTTGAGGGCCGGATCAGACCCTCTGGAGGACCGGTTTTGGCCCACGGGCCGCATGTTGGACACCCTTGGTGTAGACTTACAGCTAAGCCATTTTAAGTTTGGAAAGAATTTTTTACCTGGAAACTTCTAAGTATCTAACTTCTATGCTATTTTTAAACACAGATGTGAATTTTTCGGGGTTTAATCGACGTATGGACAGTGAGTTTAAGAGCAAATCCTTTATAGCTGACTCTTCTACAAAGAAGATAAATAATTAAATACAGGCACTGCTTATGGCACGTCCACATTTCTGTGAGGTTGAAAAAGAGGAACACTACACGCCCGAGTTAGTCAACTTGAATTTTCAGCTCTTGCTTTCGTATGTTTTTTTTTGTGCGAACATGAAACCGCTCCTAGCTTTTGCGGAACATCGTGGCTTCGGGTCAGCATATTTGTCTTTCACAACCTGCTTTCCAGTCGGCTGGATGGATGCCCCTGTGTACTCACCACAACCACATGATGCTTCAACCAATACCCAGCATAATGACTACTTCATCTGACACTTCACACCTACTTTTTTTTTAAAGCTCATCTTTGTACTTCCCCTTTCTCATTTCTCTTTTTGTGACCTTCAGCTTTTCCCCCTCATCAACCGTGTTAACAGCCACCGTCTCTCTTCTCTCTTCTCTTTCCCTGCTTCCATAATAAGTTTTTCTCTCATGCAGAACTTCTGGATATTTCTAGGGATCTCTGTGAAACCTCAGCTTCCCTCTTTTTATTTCATTTTTTTTCTTTTTTTTTGCATGCTGCTGCTTTGTCATTTCAGTGCATCTCAAGGCCACGAAACCAAGCTTCATTTCAACAGCGCCGTTTCCCTTCAAAATCCATGAGTCACTGGTGTCTCCGCACCGCACCGAGATAATAGCGATTTCTCAGTAAAGGTCAAAGTGATGCCATGCTTTCCAAAAAACCCCACTTTGCCTATTTTGAAAGTTCTGAAGGCTTTCAGGGAACCTTTCTGTGGCAGAATACAGAGTTGTACCTGGTGATTTTGGTGTTGAACTGTGCAGTATGAGTGATGTTACCGTCTCAAATAACGTTTCTGGTTTGTCTGTCTGGTGGTAAAAATACTGGTCTGACGCTGCAGTTACAACATGTACCATTCTGTTCTGTTCACTGACTGCACGACAGCGTACAATTAACCTTTTGGAAATGAAAAATGTCAACCAGCTCCTAAACATAATCAGTTTATGGTCACATAAGACACAGAAAAGTAGCAAATCTACGAAGAAGCGACACCAAAACTTTAAGACAAGCAGAAGGAAGAAACATTTTGTTGACACCATACTGTAGATTAGAGCACTATCAATTAACCAATTAGTACCACAACAAAATATTTTGGTAGTTGGCTAATCGGTTTTAGTAATTTTGAGAGAAAAAGGTAAAAATATAATTTCTTAATTTTAATATTTTCTGGTTTCTTTATTCCTCCATGACAATAAACTAAATATTTTTGCGTTATGAGTAAAATAACACATTTGAAGAACTAATATTGTGTTTTTTGAAACAGTGATTGCCTTTTGTCACCATTTTCTGACAAATAATTGCGAAAATAACTGACAGATTTATAGAATTTCTTGCAGATTTGTACTGTTATGTTAAATTGCACATAATAACGTAAAATAACAAAAAAGTAATAATTTGCATGTTGTTGACTATAAAAAAAAATGCAGGTTAAAACTATAAATAATGTCCACATCAGCAGTCTGTATTTTTATAAATTGTAATTCATACTATAGCAATGCTTGACTGTGAAATTACACATTTTATTCTGTATTTAAATCAACAAAAAAATATTCAACTGATAATTTTTAATTATTTCATGGAAAAAAATACATATTTTATACTATTTAAAAAGTTAAGCAATTTTTAAATGATTTGCTTTGTTAAATTACAGATAATATCTAGTAAAATCACATCAAAAGTGTTAGTTTACTTCATCAATATTTTTACAGATGTGGGATGTTAGAATTGCACTGTTTTGACGTATTTAAGTCTACTAAAACATCCTAATTCTACAAATATCTGCCGTTGTTGTCAAAGTTTTTACAGCTGTTGGACTCACATTTTTCCACCATTTTTCAGTGTATTTTGCCAGATTTTCATAATCTTTTAAGGGATTTTTTACAGTGTAAATGGGAACATTATGACACTAGCATGTTACAGAGTTGAGGCAGAGCAAATAAACAACACTACATATATCCCACAAAGTGTTCTAGAAATTGCTGTTTGAGTTGCATTCAAATTAATTTTCCACAATTTAAATGAGTTCCACTTGGTTTTATCAAAAAAGCAGACGAGCCTTTCACTTATGGTAAACATATTTATCTGAGCCAACTGAAGAAATCACCTGGGTTTACTTTGTCTTTCCAGCTGCTGCACATCCCCTGCAGTGTCATGTGATCCCACCAGCAGCCCAATAAAAGGCAGGAAGCTTCATTTCCTATCCTGCCAACAAATTGCTCATCCGTCCTCCCCTATCTTCACAAGCACTCACGTTTAAATGAAAGGAGACACCGAAACAAGGCCGATGTTACAGGAAAGTAAACAAGGGCTGCCATGTGAAGAATCCAGCTGCATTTTTCCAATATATAGAAGGGGAAATGTTGATGTCTACCTCTTTGGCAGATGGGGTTGGAATAAATAAAAAGTGAATTATTTAGGAATGGATCTTGAGTGTGGGAGCCTTGGCGTATAGTCGTCTAGGTAGAGATGATACTTCAGCTGTTGTTAGACTCGTTCCTATAATACCATCCGCCAATTATCAATGCTTTTGTTCTTGTTGGAGCTGCTGTGTTAAGAGCAGTCGTGTCTGTCTCATGCTTTGGCCCGTAGCGTTGATCTGGCACTCATTAGTTCTAGTCTTGATGTTATGCAAGGGAAGTGTGAAGATGTGTGGGCGCATGTTTGTTTGTGTTTGCGCTCATGCACGCGTGCGTTCATGCACTGAATCAAGAAATCCACTTGAATCTGCGGTGCGACGGGTTTGCTAACTGCCAATTTGTTAAGAGGGAGCATCGGTCTTAAATAATCCAGCGTTTATTACACAAGAGAGGGAGCCGGCGCTGATTAAGGGGAACAGTAGACCCTTAATGGGTTAGCATTATGCTCAGCAAAATGGCCCTTAGCAACCTGAGCTAAAGGGATTGTATACCGCAGTGTGAAAGGTCTCACAGTTTATTATTAGTAAAGCTAATGGGTGACTAGAGGGCTGTGTTCTCATCTGTGTCATTAGTTCCTCTTTCACAAGCTTGTGGTGTCTGTTCACTGAAAACAGGCCTTTTCTGCTTTCTCGTTTCTTTTTTTTCCCTTTGGTCTGGCAGCCCACGAGCGAAAATAAGATATTTGATGTTGTTTTGCTGTCTGTCTGTCTGTCTGTCTTTCCTGCACCCACTCCTCTATCACACTCTGCCGTATCTCAATCACGCTCATATACAAATGTGCACCCACACACTCCTCCTATCTGAAAACACACATACACGACCGTAGAGGAGAAAATCAGGCAAGCCGCCCTCATGAATTCTTATTAAAGTGAGATTATTGAAATGGCAGTCCTTGCTTTTCGACGTCAATCATTGCACATTATGCCAGTGGCGATAAAAGCGTTTATTTTCCGTCTGGCTCGAGGTCCAATTACTCCTGCAGTTTACTGCGCACACGACGGTGAGATTCAGGTTCTCGGACCAATATGGTCAACAGTGTGTTGTGCTGTCTATCAGGATTTAATATGAGATGTCAATTAGGATTTGCAGAAGTTTGACGGATATCTCCTGCTGATATGGCTGCTACTTTGGGAGGCCTCTGCTCCTGACAGAGCAACATTTCTCCAAAGATGCACTTAAATATTCCTGTCTATGTTTGAGCGACCAGTGTTGTTAATTTTGACACTTTATATTGATTTAGTTTTAGTCTTTTGATGTAAACACTGCTCCATTTTAGTCAAATCTCAAGGTACATGTCCACTAGAACCAGCAATTTCCTGCATCCCATTCATTGTCTATGTGAAATGCACATTTGCATAAAGTAGCATGCAAGAAGAATATAGAGGTACTTCTATTTTATGCAAATTTGATATGACGTGTGGAGGTTCAACGCATCGTGAAACTTTCGTCAAACGTCTAAACTAGCCTAAAACCAGGTCAGATTCAGCTTCTGCACAGCTTGTTTCTCACCTCAAATGCTTTCAGAAATGCTTTTCGCTGAAATAAAAGAGTAAGTTTGCGACCGAGCCGCCATGTTGGTCCGGATTGAAATCCAGGAGCAGACAGCTCCCGAGTCGATGCGTTTGTCCAATCAGGGGCAGGATAGTTGGAGAAGAAGGAAGCAGGAGTTGAACACCGGCTACTGCCCTAAAGTACACGCCCACCAAGCGGGAGATTTTCAGACACGGTGCGTTTACATGCAGGAAAAATGCATCTAGTGGGCATGAGTCCTTTTATTTGTTTTTAGTTAGTGTATTATTTAACAAAACCTGAAGACAGTCTGGTGTAGTTTTCTTGCATGGCATATTAATCAAATTCTTGCATTTTTACTTTTTCTATTTTGCTCTCCTTGCATTTTCTGCTCATACATTCTGCTCTCCCAGCATTAGCATTAAAACTGGTGCAGACACCTGTTTTCTCCAGATCTTTCAGAAGATGTTTGACCCACTTGATCACAGAAAAACCTACTGATTATGTGAGTTTAGCTTCAGAAGATGCTAAATGGTGGAATAACACTGCCTTTGTGTTTGTAGTGTCTATCAGCAGCTCCTTTTGCCTTTTGTCCACTCAGGTTAGATAGCACATAATGTTAAGATGCTTTTTGCTAGCAGTAATACATTTGATCAGATGCTTCTCAACAAGAGATATTTCATCTGAGGGAGAAAAGCTTTCATTATTTGGGAACTAGTAACTCCACAGATGCTGCAAGTTACAAAACTAGTAATCTGCCAGTTTGTCCATTCGTCCGTCTTAGACATTATTGTTTAGTTTTTATGCACGTGTGAAAAATATGAAACATTGTGTTGCAGTTCTTGTCTTGAAATATTACTTTTTATTTTGTTTTAGTTTAGTTTTTGTTGTGGACAAAAAAAACTGAGGATTGACACATATTTTTTGACCTCCAGAAAATGTCCCAAAACTATAAGGGAACATATAAAAATAGTTAAACTGGTTATTTTAAATGTTAGAATTTGAATATTTAGAAGTTCATATGTTTGTCGACACTGAACATGCTTCTAATACAGACCTATATCGATGCCTCAGCTCCAGCATGAATATTGGATTTTGGCACAGGTTGGTATATGTCACATAAATATGTATAAATCAGTCAAAAGTGATTGCTTTAAGCTATGTAAAACAAAATTTAGAGATTTTGTAGTCAGTCACTGTTCTGCAAATGATCTCATAGCACAACTTTGAATCTTGGGTTGTAAAAAAAACAAACAAGAAGTTACCATTAAATCTGGTTGCTGCGCTGTGAGATTTAAATAATTAATGACTCTTTCTTCGCTGTGTCAGCTGTGTGTTAAGTTTTCGAGAGGTCTGAGCGTGTGCCTCGGCCAACGATTGTTATTCCGAGCAGGTCGGATGCACAGGTGAATATAATCCACTGAAAACATGTGGAAAACACACAAATGCTTCCTGATTCTGTTTGCATCGGTGCGCCTCTGCAGCCCCTGCCTGTGCTGTGCAGCAAACAGCTGGGAGGCATGTTTGATTATAGGTCAGTGCTGAGCTTTTCATGTGTGGGGCAGGTTTGCAAAACAGAAGGGATGCAGGCCTCTGGACAGCAGGTAAAAAAAAAAAAAACGTGTTTCAAACTTGATATTTTCAGTAGCTTTTCCTGTTTTTTCAGTGCACACAGGATGAGTCATCGTGTGATGCTGATTTGTAGATGGTACTCCATGTGACCCTCAGATCATCTCGGGGTATTCTGCACGCTGTTTGCAAGTATTTTACATTTTATTTAATTACTTCTGACAAGCATGAAGTCAAACCTGGCTTTTAAGACGATTGTTTGATGTAATGGGTGCAAATAAGACAGTAAACTCATAGATACAGTAAAATGAAGGCCATGTGTGCACCTTATATCTGTAATACCTCTCAGTCTGTCAGCTTCGATCTGTCTGCATGTCCATCAGTAAGCCAACGTTACATCTCTGTGTTAGTCGGTCTCTCTACTGATATATTTATAGGGATTTCCTGAGGCTTGCTTTCTGCATGTTAGATGTTTCCTCTTGATGCGGAGTGCTGTCAGGTGCTGCTTAAGTGTTACTGGGTGACATCTGTGTGAGCCTAATGTTACATGTGAGTTATCTGTTGTGACTGAGGACTGTCTGATGACATTTGTCAGTGTTTACTGTTGTAGGTGAAGAGAGACTTCTTTTTTCTTCTTCCTGGCTATGACTGAGTGTTGACAAGGTTGCAGAAAGTTCATCTTTTGTTTGTCGGGAGCGTGACCGGTGCCCAGACAGACGTGTAAGGGCTGTGGCAGGTTGTCTTTGTTTAAGTTGGGCTGATGCAGACGTTGCCCTGTGGATGTCAAACTCCAGGCGAAGTTGAATGTTTATGTCGTCCCTCTCTTGTCTTTCTCATTTCCTCTTCTTGCATGGCCCTGCTTTCATTTTCTGCTTTTGTTCACTACTTTATTAACAGCTTAGTGTATCTGACTTGAGGAAGTTCCTCTAGAGATAAGAATCAGGGAACTCAGTTACCAAAACCTAACCCCTAAATGCTTTCTTATCTGTCTAGCAAATGGAAACTCAAGCTTCTGGACTGATTTAGCGAGTTTTAAAATGTGCACACTTACAAGAATTAAAGATGAAGCATTTTCTGCTAGCTTAGAGGTTGAGCTTAAGATATGAAGTTCCTGTAATATGACTCGGAAGCATCGCAGGTCAGCTGTGACATACTTGTTGTGTCAACACTTTCAACCGAAGTGAGCCGCCTGCTGTGGCTGGAGATGATGCTGAGAGAGAGATGAGACTGAGCCAGGTTTAAAAATGGAAATAATGAGCTGAGAGTAACTGCAGTGTTGCATGTAGGGATGTCAAGACACCAGACAACTGGTAGCCTGTAGTTATACCACTGGATTTCCACGATTCTCCAATTTTTAAATTTTTTTTTTATTAAGAATCAGTCAAGTGCAGTAATACACACACAGTGTCACTTTTTGAGAGACTGAATAGTAACGACAGTAGCCTAAGACAAGGACCAACAACTGTCACAATTAATAAACAATACCAGTAACATATCAGGATTTGAATGCTGTGACATGTTAATACAAGAAAAATACTAAGAGAGTGCAGTACTCCTCCAAGGCTGTTCATTCCCTCATATGTCAGGAATGCAGCATATTTTTGTAGAAACGCAGCATTTGTTTGTTAGTTATTGATGATCAGAAATCACGGCAACATAGAATGTATCCATTTAATATAGATGTAGCCACTAACAAAATGACCTTGCACTGAGCACAGGCGTGTGTTCTGCATGTGTACGTTATGTACGGATACCGAATTGCGCGACCTAGATATGTAGTGGGCGGTGGGAATTGATGGGACTCAGAAACACCCCCACAATTTAATAAACTGTTTCTTGTATCATTTCCGACAAAATTCTGATAAGTCTGCAGCGGTGGATTTGTAGTAGAATCACAGTCATGTGATCGTCAGCAGGCAGCTGATGTAGTGTTCACTTGTTGTCATAGTTACAGTGACGCCGGGCCGCTATCTGGCAATGATACAGAAATCTTTAACAAATCCGTGGATCCAGACAATAAGCCGCATCACTGCCAGAATCTAATCACTTGGTCCTTGTGTCATTTCTGACCTTCCTTGAAAATTTCATCCAAATCCGTATTTCTGTTTTTGAGTAATGTTGCTAACAGACGGATTCATGTACGCCGATCATCACATAACTCTGCCGCATTCCTTGGGGAAGTACTAAAGTTAACAACTCCTTCTTGTTGAACTCTCTGTAAAGATCCAGATGTCTACCTCTGAGCTGCTTAGATAAGTTTGAGATGTTTCCTCCTTTTGTTCTAAATGCTGTGACAGTATTTCAGCATCATTTCTGTTCAAATTACACACAATTTTAATTACCAGCATTATGCTCTGTTATCATGTCTAATGTTTAAAACTGGATGAAGCCTTAGAATAGTGTTACTTTTTAACCAACAACTAAGTAAGGAAATGATAGTTTTTACTTTGCTGACATGTTTCGATTGCATCTGTGGTCTTCCTCAGAGTGTCATCTGACATGTGATACAGAGAAAACATACACAGGAGAAACAGGTAGATCATCCAACACAAGTAAAAAGGAACATCAGACAGAATGTGAAAAGGAAACAGATGGACAAAAAGACAAAGCCGAACAAGAAAACCTAAAATCAGCCATCATGGACCATGGACCTTATCTAAAACAATAAATACATTTTTTTTATCTGATGTCAGATATCCCCTACCTGAAATATATCCACCTTTTATTTAGTATTTTATCACACAGTGGCAGATGCGCTCATTAAAATCACCTGATGTCACGTATCAGCTCAGTAAACACAAATGCGACATCGTGATTAATTTGGTTGAATGAATTCTGTAATTTAATGGCACCTTTACGCCAAAACCTCTCACAGATCTGCTAACACTCTGAACGCGCCTCCACAACCGGCCAGACTAATCAGCCATAACAACCTTGTGACTAGAATAATTTATAAGCCTAATTTGAGGACGTTTCAGGCAATTCTGCACCTGTGTGTCCAGCAGAAATTATTCATTTGAGTGGACAAATTGCTAATTTCCAAACACGAAGCTTAAAAATATTCTGCTTGATTCCTGATGGAGCTTTTAGTATAACACGGCCTCTGATATTGTATTTATCACAACATTGCATCACATCTCTCTCACATTTTCATGATGGTGCAGCTGTCTGACAATAAAATAAAGATCTGTCGACAGTTGTATGAAGTTATTGGTTTTAATTAAAGTCAACATCGGCGATAAAAGACAAGTGGTGGCTTCTTAACAATACCAGCAGTAATAAAAACCTCCCGGCGTCCTCGGCTTTCTTGCTGAAAATTATCTCAGTTTCTGACCAGCCACTTGTAGGCAGAGGTCACTTTCCACCCCTCCCCGACTGCAGCAGGTTCTCTGCAAAGCCTCATTATCCTTTTATCTCAACATTTATCTGACAAGAGAGCAGGGGGGGAGTATCCTCGCCATCTTTAAAGATTAATAAAAGGCAGTAAAAAGCAAAAAAAAAGCCCTAGAAAAAGAAACTAGCAATTCTGTTTAATGTCTGCATGTGATAGGGTTGACAGAATTATTAATCAGGAACTAAAGAAAAATCCAGACCTTTGCTCTCAGCTGCCTCACTTAGAGTCTTTAGTTACCACCATTACATAGCAACTGAAGGTCGGGAGGTCTGCCACTAATTGGTTCTACAGGGTTTTGAATAACAATGAGCCCAATTATAAAATCACTATGAGACACCACAGAGGAGTAAGAGAGAGAGAGAGAGTGTGAGAAACAGAGGGAGGGAGCATAAAAGAGTGAAGGAGAGTGACGAGGGACCTGCCGGACCAGCGATGGGAAAGAGGGACTACAGAGAAGAAAGACAGAAGTGAAGCTGTTTCATCACTTTTGCTTCCCTTTCCTCAGCAGCGAGCTATTAATAAAATTTATAAATCAGCGGTGGCATAAATTTTAATAGAGGGCTGTGGAAAAACAGTCAAGGTCTCTGAAGATAGCTCCACCTCATTTGAAATTCCATTTGCATAAAAGATTCACGTAACACGGGCAGATTTGAAGGGAATCTTCTTTTTTATCGTATGTTCATTTATTAGTAATAGAACCCTTTTTACATGGCGGGATCTGACACGAGCACTTTGGAATATAAATCAGTGTCTTTAGAACAAGTGTCTCCTCCTTTTTTTTGTAAAAAAAAACAAAAAAAAAAAACAACTTGTCGTTCAGTATGTGGCCTGCCTGTGTGTGTTTTTGTCGTATCGATGGCTGTGAAAGCACTGAGCGCGTTGTTAGTCTCGTGTTTTTATGCAGATGCTCGACTGTTGTGTCGTGTTTTTGTGCGACAAGACATCAGCAGACAGGTTTGGCGGCCACCTGGTGGCTCTGTTCCTCTGAGAAACAAAAGAACAACCGCTCCCCAAATTAGCGCTTTGTCAGGTGGGTGGAGAAGCCGTGTCAGGTGGAACAACATCCCCTCCCTCCGACCGGCTTTCACACACACCACCGGGTATGAGCTGACGTGCTACCGGTTTATCTTATTTAACAGCGTCAGTTAACGCCGACTGTGTGTGTCTTCTTTAGCAGCTCTGGGGCCAACTAGCAGTTTGGGAATTATATCATAATTCAGCTGAAAAAACTCTCCAACATCCTGTTTACCGAGAGCAGACGAGCATCTCCTGCCGCTCTCTTTGATCGTGGTTCGATTGATCACTGCGGAGTGGAGTGGGCACCTGATAAAAGTAGCGTTGATTGTTGTGTGTTTGTCCACTGAGACCGTCTGGGATTATAGTCAGCCTTTAATCAACCTGGAGCAGAGGCCACGTCCTGCCGGCTCACCTCAGACTCCTTACCCATGATTGTCTTGGAAGTATTGAGCCAAAATATCAAACAAAAGCTCTTTGATTTTTGCTGCGTTTCCAAGCGAAAAGTCAAATTTAATCAATGGATTGAGTTTACACTAAGGAACTCAGTGTTGCTGGGGATTTTTGCCTAATTTGAGCAGAATGGTCAATAAATAGAAGATTATTTGATTATTCTTTAGGATTCCCAAGTTAAAGTAATGCTTAATTTAATTTATTCCCTAAATTGGATCTACAATAGTCCTCTGTAAATTGAAAAATTTGTGCTCCAGCAAGAAAACAAAGACAATGTTAGAGATTTTTTCACATTATTGGTAGTTTAGTTAATCAGTTTAGTAATTTGTCAAGAAAAAAATCCAAATATTTTCTTTTTCCAGCCTCTCAAATATGATGATTTTCATTTTTTTTTTTTTTTTAAATATGTTTAGCATTTCATAGACAAATGAAATTGATCCCTAGTTGCTGCTGTGTGTCGGAGCCCAACGGATTGTCTCCACAAATATCATTCAGGACTCATAAATAAACTGTCACACACATCCATATAAAGCAGAAAGACCATCTATGACGTGCACTTGTTGCACCTGTGAGATGACCTGAGCCAGTTTCCATTTTCTCCCGCTGCCAGTATAGCGTGGCTGCCCCCTCACTGTCAAATCCATTCCATTTGTTTTTCCTCCTAATTAAGCAATTAATGTCTGCCATTTTGATTGTTTGCTGTTTGCCTTAGTGCCGCCTTAATAGTGCCGTGTTTGTCTGTTTGCAAGCGGAAACTATCGTGCTGAATAATGCATGGCACATCGCCGCGACAGACAGTGTTGCCATTTGAATTATGAACACATCGGGGTGAGACGCTAACTCGCTCTGACTAGCCCGAGGTGAAAAGAGAGAAGAAAGGCAGAGAAATAAGTCTCATCCCGAGCCTCTGCTGCCTTACCTTTATTCGATGCGATGGATGAGAGGAACAGTGGACATCTTGGAGACTTTCATGTGTCTTGTTAAAACCTTGGGAAACCTGAAAAACGTGCTGCCGTCACCACGCCTCATTTAACGCGTAAATGTGTCTGATTTTCAGGTGAATTTGACTTTTTGCTCCTCTGACGTCGACTAGATATGCGTTATACGTGCAAATGATGTGCATTCAGTTTTCCTCTTCTTGCTCTTTCACCATTATTAGCCGAAGATGATTTATTTATTTTGGTCTCTGTAACTGTAACCTACTCCAGCGAAAACTTTGCCCCAGCTGCGTTCAGAGTTAATGAGTCAGAGAATTATTCAGCACAACGTAACAGTCACTTTCCGAATTAGTTTTGCAATATTTATCTTAAGTAGCATACACAAGTGTCGAGTGAAATGTCTTAGTAGTGTCTGGGCTGCTTATTTATTTTTCAGACATGTTTCTGTTGGGAATATTTATAAAGAAGTGCAGCCATTTTCTTTACTTTCTAGCCAGCACCAGTATCAGTTCACAATTTTGGTATGTTAACCCTTTAATGCGCAGTGTGGGTCAGGAGATACAAATTTTCTATTGGATTTGGGTCACTGTTGACCCATATTGTGCATCAAAGAGTTAAATTCTTTGCTTTATGGCAGAAATAATGACATTCCCATCAACTTCAGTTAAACTTCAGTGATATTTAGCAGCTTATTGATGTCATGCATATGCAAAACATCACCTAAATCTATTATTCTGTGACAAAAACAAACACAACACACAGGTGCATTTGCATGATAATTTATACAGTCCCCTATGGCAGGTCACCAGGATCTTTCCCTCGTACTCGTTCCCGGCTATTCTTTGATAAACTTTATAGGGATAAGATGCCGTTTGATCTGTGAGAAACGTGTGATTTTGTACAGAAGAAAGCGACTAAGACACTGGGGCATGCTTTAGGGGCGAACTGGGTTAAAGCACGGCGTTCAACAGTCTGTCACCTTGAAGAGAGGCGGGATGTGCGGTTCAAACCTGCAGGGAACAGATCTGTCGTGAGAAACGCCTGGGCATCTTTCCCCCGGGAGACAGAAGGGGGAAACGAGAGGGCTGAGAGACAAGTGAGAATGGCACCGAGAGAGAGGAGCAGTGAAAAAGGGAGTGCTGATAAAGGAATAATGAGAAAGTGTGTGTGTGTGTGTGTCTGTGCCAAAATCCAGAACTGTGCCTGACAACTTATTAGCACATTAAAGGGAGAAAAAGGGGGTAACAAAACCAAAACAAAAACTTACCGAAGCTGCTGCGGCTTTTAAGGACATTTTGGCCTTTTTTTCTCCAGCGATGCACATCCTAAGCTATGCAAATCAGCCTCGGTGTTTGCCTAGCTTGAAAAAGCAACTCTATTATTATTAACAGCAAAAGAAAAAAGTCTGACTGGGGGTTATTTTACCTCTCCCAGCGGGGAGTCTGCAAATTAACAAAAAGAAAATTGAATGCAACATTCGCCGCCTCTGTTATTTCTGTATTTTCTATCTCCTTCCCCACATGAGAACGCTACATGCTCTAAATTAATTAGCTCTGAATATGTCTTAATGATATTTATACTTTTTAGTGTAATTGTCTAATTGTGCTTTTCTGAAGAAACATATACAGTGTGTTTTAGAGTACAAGCTCTTTGCAATGGAAAATAGGCAGAGAATTTCTCAGCTTATTAAGGAAATTTTTTGATGTTCAGCACATCATTAAATCCGCTCCCATTGTGATTGTGCCTAACCAGCCTCCTCTCTCCTCCTCGCTCGCTGTTGTTTCTCTGGGGATAGATTCTGCACCAGGCTGTTGGTCAATTAGTCAGTGTGTGTAATTCAAAGGCTGAGAAACGACCGGAGGGAAATGGAGAATATGTGTTTTCTGCTCGGTGCATGTGTTTGTGTGAGCGAGGGCGGTGGTAGTAAAGGGCAGGAAATACACAAAGATGAGGCTTAATGGATGCTTGGCCTCGAGGTAATACAGCTGGTCTCTTGGAATATGGGACATCTCTAGCTGTCATGTGTCAACATGTTTGTATGGAGCAAAATAGAGTAAATAAATGTCCAACAGTATAGTCGGATGACCATATATCTGGTAGAAACTATACTGTTTTTACATATAGAACGTAATGCAAACTGCCCACACAAGAGAGGAAAGAGCAATAAGTGAATGAATAAGTACAGTGTTCACCCAACACTCTTTTACATTTGTTTTGCTTAAAAACTCTATTCATATGAATTTTCAGTTGTGTTTGTTCTTTTTGTTCTGCCACTACGTGTACTTACCGCGAATATCAACACACCTTAAAAAAATAATTATACATCCAATCCCACTGCATGTGCATCTACCTTTGAAGACCTTTTTACACCTGTCTTCTCCCACCGTTGTGTCTTCAAAGTACGCTTTTACACAAAAACATCAACATCAAAAATTCTGTTTGTATGATTCTGAAGTTCGTCACGTTGACTTTGAAGTGTTTAAAGTGTTAAAGGTATTGACTGGTTCTGAGGAAATTTAATGTCTAACTGTTTATAAATGCAGAGCTCACGTGTTCTCCAGGGTTGTGTTACTTAATCTACTAGAATGTACACTTGGTCAGACTGGATCAGTCTCTCTTTGATACAGTATATTCATTATTCATAACACGTAGACATGTAGTTTTTACCTCTTAGTCGGTGTCTTGTCAGTCTGAGCCAACTTACCCTCACTGGTAGGGATCAGATGTCTAATCATACCTCTTGGCTCACCGTAGTTCTCATTTACTGGAGTCTACAGTTGACCTTTACAGGTAGCTGTCAGTAGGATCTCTTTACATTTGGAAATACTCTTGGATATAGAGCAGACCTCACAGGACTTAACTTTCCTCGCATTTCCTGTGTCTTCATTATTGATTCTATGTAAATATGGACAAACCCTCTGGATGACGTCACTCATGCATTTCCCGTACAGCAGTTTGGAAGCTTAGCGTGGTGATGGCTGATCTAATAATAGGTAAAGGACCATGAATTAGCCTGTGATGGCATCAACTGATCACCTAATGATGCCACGCTTTAATCCTCAATATAATTTGAAATAGTTCAGTTCTAGAAATATTCATGGAGAATGACAGAACCACTGAAGGTGAATATTGGAGAGTTTGTGCTCTGAATGGCACAGACGTCAAAATATACCAGATTATCTGTCAGCAAAAAAGTCAAATCTACCTGAACCCTGCTACTACAAATGGCCAGACAGTTTTTTGTTTAAACTGGTTTCTGAAAAATCAAGAGTCCTCTCAAAATCACTGGAAAAAACTGGAGATGTCTGGACCTGCTCGACCACAAAAATCAGAGCGCCTTGTGCAAAAACCATGTTGCAATAGCCACAAACATATGACTGCGATTACTGATTACTCTGCTGACTAATTTGGGTTTGGCAAGTGTTACTCTGTGAGAAATTACAGCCGGTTGTCATAGACATAAACATAAACATGAAATATGTCAGTCTGCTCGAAAAAACATGAATCAACCGTAAAAAGAATAACAAGTGACAGAAGTATTGTCGTGTGGCTGTAATTGTTGAAGTCTGAGGTATGTAATGGCCTTAGAAGGAGCATGTGAGGGGTTAATGTTGCATCTTTTCCTCCATGTGGCTTTGGTGAACAGTTGAATGTGATCCTAGGTGTTATGTACTCTGCCTCTGGCCTGCTCAGGGATTTGGTGAAGCAGACGCATGCGAGTCAAGAAAAGTTTGGTCTTGGTTCAAAGATGGCAGCTCTTTCAATAACGTGCCCTGCATTCGCTCTCAACCAAAGGAAATCCTGCCTTCACTTGCAGTCCTCACCTGTTCGTTTTATCTCTGCACCATAGATTAATATTGCAAAGCCTATAGCTGCTACCCTCATCCTCTCTCCTCTTCCTCTTGTTATCTCTGCATCCCATCACTCCCAAACACATTCACTCCCTCGCCTCCCCCACCGCCTCCTCTATCCCTCCTCTCTGCTCGTGGATATTGCTTTTCTTCTCTCCATCTCCCTTGTTTTCTCCACCGCTCCATCTCAATCAAGAATGCAGCAAGTTTTTATGAATTCATCAAAATGATCATGGACAATCCGGGGAGGCATGCAGGGAGGCAACAAGGCGAGACGATGGCAGTTGGAACAGACGGAGGAGAGAGAAAAAGGGAGAGGTAGGGGAAAGAAGAGCAAAGTGAGGGGGGTGTTGCTGTACTGCTGAATTTTAATGAGTACCAGGGGGAATTTCTTCTTCACATTTTTTTTCCTTGCTCCCTTTCCATTTTTTTTTTCCCTGGGATGCACCCATCTACTTTATGGCCCTATATCACTGTCACACAAATGAGCTTTAACACAATCTCGCGTTGGCCTGGACGGAGCGTGTCGCTGAACGGAGCTGTCTGCTTCGCACCGAGAAAACACAGAACCAAAAGTTCTAATTGAGCTGCCAATTTGTCATGTTTATCTTTACTGTCTTCCACCAGCCACCAAACCACACATGCGGCACCCGCCACATCCCTTTCCCGGAAACCAGCGCAGATGTAAGCAATGTTTCTCTCCGTGACAGATCTGCTGCTCATTAGTGAATTATTCATTCTTTTCATTAGAGCCTAACAGATAGCATCACAGGCGTCCGCGCTTTGTGTTGCTATCCTTTACACTACTCTCTTTCACATTAACTTTCTCCCTACTAAGCCCTTCTGGCCTATGGCTTTTTCTACACTATCTACGCCTTGTCTCGTCCTCCTTCTCTCCCTCTCTCTCTCTCCCTTTCTGTCTCTCTTGGGAAGACTTTATTATGCTTTGCTCCGACAGCAAAGTACACAGATAAAAGATAATTGCCTGGCTTGACTCCTCCATTGATATGAAAATAGGATTTAAATTATTCACAGTGGTTTAAAGGTTAGTTGAAGGTTATTACTGGCAGACAGAAGTAGAAAGGAACAGGGTAAGACAGAAAAAATAAAAAAACGTCTGTGTTGCAAGCTGTGGCCGGAAGGTGAGGTGCTTTTCTGAAAGGCTAATTTGCAGTGCAGGCAGCAGAGACATCTTGCGAACAAACCACAAAGCCTCTCAGGGGGATTTGAACATGGTGGTGGAAGTCAGTTATTAAGCAGCAAATTAAGGGTGGCTTCTCCACAGAAAAACATTGTCAGTTGTAAATAAGGCTGCATCCGATCCTGGCCCACGCTCTAATCCCCTTTCCTTCGCCTCCTGTCTCGCCCCACGACGCGTTTCCTTCTTCGTGCAAAGCTATCAGTGCATGTTAGATAATAAACTGCGCTTTTCTTTAGAGGATAGACAAGGTTGAAGTGTTGGGTTTAAATCGGGGCCGGTTCTGTTGGGAGCCCGGCTTGTTTTTCGCTGGACATGATAGACTCAGGAGGGGGTGAGGCAGAATTACCTGCTCTGTTGTTGCCGGCGTCCCCGAGGACACGTTCACTGATCGCAGCAGGGGTTTGTGGGATAAACAGAAGAGGCAAGAGGTTATGAGGAGTCCTTTTTCTGCTCCCATTGTATTACCTTGGCAAAGGGTTGTGCATCTGAAGGGCTTTGTTGTGCCTACCGACAGCATTCAGACGTTTCTTACATGGGGAGGTTGTAGTAGGTGGTCTGGAATCAAAACAATTCTGCCATCATGCACAGGTTTGGCTCCCACAGCTGTTTAACTCCAGCTTCCAGGTATTAGACTGTCCCCATGAAATATCCAAATAATGAAACAATAATACCTAATAATGAACCTTATTTTGATGAACTCTGTAGTAATCTGGAGGAAGCTTTACTTACCTCTCAAACTAGATGAATTTACATTTTCTTTTAACAATGCACATTTTTAAACAGTATTGCATTTTTTGCAACTCATAACAGTAAATAGTTGCCTATTTGCAAATCTCACAGATTCTGAGCAACATAATAGTTCATTTGGAGTCATTTTTTTGCTAAACTAGTGCAAACTTCACTTACTTTAGGCTCAGTTTTTGGTCGCTACCTGCTCCTAAGCTGCTAAATCGTCCAATATATTCACCAGGTAGTTGCTAATGTTGTCTGTCATGTTCTGGTGGACAGATTGTGCTCATTGGTTTTATCTGACATTGTTAGCTAAAAGAAAAAAGCCGTGACTGATGAGAAAGCAATCAAACAACAACAACAAATATATGTAAAAATATGAAAACCCTGTTTAACTGAAGGGGACCTGTGAGTCTTATTTATCTGTGGGTTTGATAACTCTACAGCACACAAAGCCATTTGATCCATTTGTGCAGCTTTAAGTGTTGCTGTCGACTTTAGGTTTTGTGCATATTTACTGTGAAAGATAAGCTTGTAGATGATTGGTTTGTATTAACTTGCAGAACTGCAACTAATGACTGTTTTTGTGTTTGAATTATTGCAACGAATAAATGAATAATCAGATTATGAATCACAATGTAGTTTTAGGCATATGCTAAATAACAATAAAGACAATGAAAACGCTGCTTTTGTACTTTAGTAATATATATGTGGTTGCTTTGTGATTTATGTGAATTGCTGCTACAGCACTGCGATTTCCCATGTTCATTAAATTAAGATTTACATTGTGAATTAAGATGGAGGTTATTATTTTTGGTTCATGCAGTGTTACTTCTAATATTAATTTGTTTACTAATTTTGTTGATTTCGTGTTCCCTTCCTGTCATTATAGATTTTATTACTCATTTTTTCCATTTCATCCAAACATACTTGGTAATTCAGTTTTTTCACCGCGAAGCAAATCTGTTTCTGTTCAGACGTCAGATGTGGAAGTGCCATCCTGCTGCCTCCCCCACCCAGGCAGCCTATTGATTACCTGAAGCCAATCACTTGACAGCGGTGCATCCTGAGAGAGCAGCCAAGCACCATTTTCCCTCTTATTCTTTAATTAGTGATACAACCCGTGGGCACTAATCTATGCGTCCCCTCTCTGATATTTCTCAGATGTGCACTGCTTTGATTTCTCTGACCCAACAAGGAGCACTGGGATTGGTGTGCGCTGCTGGAATGCTAATATGTTCCTGGAAAGGGAGACGCTGTCAGCCTGTTGGCAGACAAGAGGAGATCAAGTAAGACTTTCTTCTTTCCATATTCACACCTGTACACATCATCCCTTTCAAACAAATTCCATTTCACTGCTGTCCCTGAAAAATGCTGAATGTAATACCTAAATTTGGCCGGTGAAGAGACTGCAACGAGGCAGTAATACAGAAACAGGTCCAAATGTTTGTCCTTGAAAGTCTTCTTTAACAAGATGAGGGGGAAAAAAGTGAGACGTGTCCCTCAAGCGGCATGAACTTGGACAATACAGTGTTTTTGTTTCATGTTGCTATTTGTTCCCGTGGTTTCCTTGCAACAAAAAATCCAAAATGAGTGATGAGTGACCTTGCTAAATCCTGTAAGACCCAAATATAGAAAAAAAAAGCAAAAAACATAAAAATAAACAAATTTATTTTTTATGTATGTATATATATATATATATATATATATATATATATATATATATATATATATATATATATAAAAAATAAAAATAAAAAAAACTGAAAATATTTAAAAAAAGACTGATGTATTTCTGCAGCAGTAGGTTTGAAGAGACTTCGGCAGCTGCTGTTTACTGACAGAAAGGTATTTCTCATTCACTTCGTCCCTCGCTCAGATTTATTCCACCAGCAGTTCCCCGCCATAATCTTGTAGCCTCATTCGGAAAACTCAGTAATCAACTGTAGAGTAGCTCCTGAATAAATCAATCAGTGATGTATGACTAAAGCGAAGGTTAGGCTGCCTGGGCATTCCTTTGATGAGGCCAGATTTGTGTATCAGTCATAAGCCAGTGCCACTACCTAGCACACTTCAAACAGGCTTAGTGCTAAGCCAATTAGCATGACTTTGCATGGTGTTGATCTGCCTGTGACACGGAGCAGACTGGGCTTAATTGCGTATTGCTGCACTGGCTAATGCTAATTTATAGTAGCCTCTAGGAAAGCTGAGCCCCGAGGTAAACAAAGCAACAGGGCTAATATGTTGTTAGTGTCTCCGTGCACCAGCCGAACTACTGCTTATCTGCTTACGGTTAGCAGCACGCGATCATGCAGCTTCAGGCTATGCACTGATTTTCATTCTCCAGGAATTAATGTACATCTGTCACCGTTACTGTACAGCTACTGTGTCTGGTTAGAAATTAATTACTCAGTGATGATTGATCCCTGAAGATGCTGCAGTGATGAAAGCTGGAAAATGACTCAGGTGACATTTAAGAACTGTAGCTCAGTCAAGAGGCATGAATTTACTCATTTTGAAACGGATGTCATTTAACACCTCTGGGAGAGGAAAAGCTGCCGTCACCTGCTGTAAGGAAATCCTTCCTCATGAGAAGTATCTGTACAAACAGTATTGTCTTACATGTCACTGTGTAGGACGCTTTCTTTTGAAGGTAATTCATATTATTTCACTGAGCTTTTAAATCCCTTGAATTATGTATGTTGTAGTTGCTCAAGTTTCAGTTTGCTTAGTTGTCTAGTAACCGTCCCAGGTTTCCACATATTGTAATATTTGACATCGCTTTCAGCATAAATAATGGCCTTTAGCCTTGAGGGCTTTTTAAAAGCATTTTTCATGATTAAATATACAGTAACAGCTAGCAGATGCTTCAGCTTACTTGATTTGTCTGACCAACAGTCTAAAATCCAAAAATGACCTATTACGAGAAAAAAGCCCTCACAGTTGAGAATCTAGCTTTGGGTAATGTTTACCATGCTTATTTTAAAGCTAAAATGTTTATTCTGTACACTACTAGTCAAAAGTTTGGGCACACCTTCTCATTCAATGATTTTTATTTAATTATTTTCTACATTGTAGATTAATACTGAAGACATCAAAACTATAAAAGAATACATAAGGAGTTATGTTGTAAGCAAAAAAGTGTTAATGTTCAGTATTAATCTACAATGTAGAAAATAAAACAAATAAATAAAAAACAATAAATGAGAAGGGGTGTCTAAACTTTTGACTGGTAGTTTACGTTGTGCTTACTCAAGGGAATCTTGTTTATAATGTTAATACAGGGGGTCCTTGACTTACGTCAGAGTTCCGTTCCTACAGATCGATGTAAGTCGTTTTTCGCCGTAAGTCGGACCTCCGTCGAAAATGTAAACAAAGACGTTCCGTGCATCATGATATCGATCAGTTCTTCATAAAAGTCATGAATACCAACGACTTTCATGCATGTATGAATCATTTTACTAGAAGACAACAGAATATTGTAACAGACTGATATTGTTGTTGATGTTGAGGTTTCAATGTTTATTGTTCAGTTCCAGATTTACCTGATGTCAGTGAACGTGCCATGTTTAGTTAGCTCACCTCTGATTGGCTGAGAGTCAGCAGTAGAGAGAGCTGGGAACGGCGGCTAATTCTGGAGCTAAGTTATGGGGTTTTTCTAGTTATTCTGGCGTTGGCTACGGTCCACAGTAGCCTGTATGAAGGTTCAATAAACCAGCAGAGAACCAGATAAAGTCTCACTCATTCATCACAGAGGGTCGCTACAATATGTTGACCTGTTTTTACAACTTGACCCATGTTGGTCGGTGTTTCTTCCTGTTCCCAGCGTTTTATTCTATCTAATTTCACTTCCATGGAGACGGCTTTCCTTTTCTTTGAAGCATCAGAAGAGTCTGACTTACGTTTGGAAGCCATAATGAAGGACAAAAAGTTAGTGAATGTAGCACAATCCAAGGTGGAGTACAACCAGAGAATGGAAACAAAGTCGTCTTACAGCACCGCGTGATGATGTATTCATCCGCTCGTCAGCTAGTTCCACGTAACCAGTTCTGACTTAACGAGGAAACGCTGCACGTTAAACCAAAGACCGGCCCATAACCACTTTAGACATAATGGCCAAACAGCGTAGGTCGATGACGTTGTAAACTGAGGACCCCCTGTAATGTCAATGTGTGACAGACAGCTACTGATTGTATAACATATAAACCAGTATAAACCGTGAGCATACTGTGCTAATGAAGCATTTTTCTTCCATGTAAACACAGCAACCACTGAAATTTTTGCTGCTTTATGGTAGCAAAAGAGTGAGTAAGTACAACATGTATGTTAACAATGAATCCTCCAGGGAATCAGTTATTGATAAACAAAGATGCGCACTAATGAACGCTCTCCTGATCTGCTGCGATAGGTCGGAGGAAGTGAGGGCTAGGAGTGTGTAAGCGGCGGTGTGTATGAGTGCGTTTGAATGTGTGGATGTAGGGTGCAGCGAGGGCAGGCCAGTCTTAGATCTGAGGAGGCCTGCAGGAATGTTCCCTGCCTTTGAAGAGTCTGCTGTCTGCGCTCAACAAATATCAGGTCCAGAATGAAGGGAATGTGGCTTCACAAGGCTCCATCCAGCCCTGTTTTATTAAGGGATCCCGTTCGTTTTTTCATCCTGCTGCCTCTGTTGTTGTGGGGGATGAAGAGGGCACATACATAGTGATGAGGTGAGCTGGACTCGAGGCTGCGGCTCAAAGAGACATTCAGGCTGACTGAGTCCAGGATGAGGGGATCACGGGGAAACTGAGGTTTGTGGGTGGAATGCTGTTTTTTTCATTATTATTTTTTTTATCAGGGAAATATACTGAAGGAGCTTGTCTATGTATCTGAAAGAAATGGGGAAAAGAGTGAAAAATAAGCAGACCTGAGAAATACTGAGATAAGTTATAACTGAAGGTCCAGGTTAGAAATCCTCAACAGAAAAACAACACTATACAACTTATGTTTATGTTTTCTGCTAGCAGAAAGTAGCTTTTATTATATCAAAACCTCGGATTGCTTTCTACCTTCCAGCTTCTTCCATCAGTCGGTGTTGTTTTCTGTCAGCCATGATTTGTTGTTAGGTGTTTAAACTGAAAGCTAATCTGTATTTTTGGTTTAAAAATTATATAGAACATGAAAGTTATGACTCGTAATGATGGATCTGTAGGCAAGTATTACCTGATTCAGTTCTGTGGAGCATTTTGGTTTTATTTTTGGTTTTATTTGTTTTGGTTCATTCATTCATTGCTGCCATCAACCTTGTTTTGGTATCTACCTGCAAACAGACACCGTTAGCAACTACCTGGTAAACATAGTGGACCATTGAGCCAGTAGAAAGCCTCATATTTGCCTCAGGACTTGGTGGAAACCAAAACAGAGTTAAAGGGGAGGGAATATTAGAATTAGGTGGAACTGTTGTAATCCATCATCTCTGCTGAATAAGCCATTTATAGCAACAGTAGTTTTTTTTCACACTTATAATACCTTTAACAAGTTTTTTTTTTTTTTAACAGATTTTGTGAAATTGCAATAATTAGTAAAGTCACAAGGGAAAAGTGTTCATTTTCATGCTCAAAACTGTGAATAATGTCCACATAAAATATCAATATTTTTACATTCGAATTTGTTGTTTTACAATATGTGACCGTAAAATTACACCGTTGTATTGTACAATTGTACTATATTTAACATAAATAAAAGATTGATGAGGTGGCAAAAAACGTGGCACCAAATGAGTGTCGCCAAACAGAATAAATGCAGATTTAAGAAGAAGACTTCATCAGACCTAATTAGGTTCTTTGTAAATTTAAAACTGAAACGCTATACAGGAGGTCCTCGGTTTACGCAGTTTCATCGTTATGTCGGAACTGATTATGGGCCGGTCCTCGGTTAAACGTACAGTGTTTCTTCCTTACGTCGGAACTGGTTCAGTGGATCTAGCTGGCGAGCGGAGTGCATAAATACTGTATGTACAGTCGTAACATGGCGCTATAAGACAGCTTTGTTTACATTTGCCACCACATTGGATTATGCTACATTCACTAACTTCATTATGGCTCCAAGCGTAAGTCAGACTTACAGTTTACATTTTCACCGGTATTTTCTTACTGAATTGTGTTTCAGTGTGAGCTAATGACTGTTTTTGTTACTGTAGTTGTACAAATATGTAAACTGATTGATATTGTGATACACATAACGGCTTTGTTTACATTTTCACCGGAGTTCTGGCTTACGGCAAAAATCGACTTACGTCACATCGTAGGAACGGAACTTTGATGTAAGTCGAGGACCCTCTGTACATATAGAAGGGTTAGGGGAGTTGGGTAAAATTAAGTTTGTGTTTATTTCTGAGGATAATTATTCACATTGGGAAGACATTGCTGTAGAGATGAGTAGAGGTTGTTTCTAACGCTTTATTAAACTATGAAGCCACCCCATTGGAGGAGTTGCTGACACACTAACAACTGGATTGCAAAAAGTAAGCAAATTCTAACTGCAAAAGCTGACTAGAAGACTAAAGATGTTATTGTGCCGTATCCCAGGCCCACCCACTTAGCTTTAAAGCATCACGACATAAAACAATAGCAAAACATTACACAATAAATTCATAATAGAAGGTGGATGCCCCCTCTGAAATCTGTAACGTTTGTAACCTGTAAAGTTTACTGACCTTCAGGATGGATGGAGCATGCTCACCCTGTTTATCCCTTCACTCTCCTCCCTCCCTCCCTCCACCTTTCCCTCCAGCACTGCATTACTTACTCCTGACTCCTGACTCAGCGTCTCAGCAGCCCAGACACCATTATTGAGTGCTTTTTATCGTAGCCGCACTTTTTCCTCGTTTGAAACAATATAGCCTGACTGTTGCTATTGATTTTAGTGGATTGTGCTCTCGTAAGCACTCCTTCAAGCCCCTGCTGCTATATTAAGCAGTCGTTTCCCACAATAGATGACACTCTTTCTCTGCCTCCCGCAGCAATTTGGTTGGCTCTAATGGGCCTGGCATTACTCAAACTCCACATTGATTGCACGGTAGAGGGTTTTAAAAGAGGGGGTCGAAGTTTCCATCAATGTGGCCGTTGCAAATGAGCCTGTTTTTAGATATCTGGGGGGATTTTTCCTGTGGACTGGTTCAGCCTGACAGTTCAAGGTACTTGTACCATTAAATGATATTCAAACACACTGTGATGTAGGCGTGAGGGCTGTGCAGAATGAAACTCAGTAGCCCACTATGAAGTCTCTTGGATCTGAAATGAAACCTTGAAACAGTGATGTGCCTGGATTGATTCCACTGGCCCAGCATTTATTTGCATGTCTTTGGTTCTAATGTGATGTGACTACATTTCCCTGCCAGGCTCCCGGGCCCTCTGAAGTATGTCTCTTTAAATCACTGAGGCCTTGGGAGTGCAACTGCAAATGATTTCAGACACTATGCTGCTTTTCACATCAGTTGTGGCGCATTGGATTCCCGCTACGCTATCTGCTATCTCCTCCCCATGTCACTGAGCGTCAATAAATCAGTATGCTCTACAGGCAGACCAGAGAACATGTGGGGAGAATAACATGCCCTGTAGTCACGCATATTTAAATATACAAGGGCTCTGTGTTGCTGATGATTGGGCCACACATCACAGCCTGGCGCACCCAAGACACTGGAAAAAATGGCTGCCGTTTGGGAACACTTAAGTGGTGAAGCCATCTAGCATGTGACTCACCGACGTAATCTAATTGGCTTTGGAGAGCAGTGTGTGTGTGAGAGAGTGTGTGTCTTTTCTTTCACAGAGCAGCGTGTGTGAAATTTAGGAATGAAAGAATTTCACACTGTGTGCTTACAGTGTCAGTGTATGTGTTCAGAGTGCAGCTGATCAGCAGCCAGTGTGTGCTCACTATGATCAGCCATTTCACTACAATGTGGCCTTCTTTATTCATGTGCTGGGCTGTAACTAACGATTACTTTTGATTTTCAATCAATTTGTGGATTGTTTTCTCGGTTAATTGGTTACGAGTGTTAGATGCTGCGTTCACATGACTTGTTGTGTCCGACCGAGAGCCTGAAGGGCTTGAAGTGACTCAAACAATAGAAATTACAGAATAATCTTTTATTTATATGGACAAAATTATGTGTTCTGATGGCTTTGTTTGCACATTAAACAGTCCAAATCCAAAGATACTTAGTTTAATATCACAGGAGATTAAGAAAAGATGCAAATGTTCACATTTGAAGTACTGGGACCAATATATTTTTGGTATTTTTACTGTATTTAAAACATGTAAGAGTTGATTGGTTATCAGAAAATCTCACAATTAATTTTCTGTCAATTAGATAACTTCTTCAAACTGAAATACCAGTTGTGCATGCAGACCATGAACCACAATGTGTAAGAGTATAAACAGGGATGATTGATTCTGCAACGATAAACTGATTGGTTGCCAACTGTTAAAGTAATCAGCAACTATTTTGATGATTGATTATTCAATTTGAGTACAGGAGGTCCTTGGTTTACGACATTCTCAACCTACGGCGTTTAATCGTTACGTCAGAACGTCAGGTTACGTGGAACTAGTTGATAAGTGGAGCAGATGAATACGTCGTCATCAGATGGCCTGTTTACATTCTCCACGCCACCTTGGATTGTGCTACATTCACTAACTTTTTGCCCTTCGTTATGGCTCCCAGCATAAGTCAGACTCTTCTGATGTTTGGAAGAAAAGGAAAGCCGTCTCCATGTGTGCTGTCTTCACTCCAACGTAAAAGCTGCAGCTGTCCAACTAGTTAAACACCCCTGCTTGCAAAATGAATCGTGAGTCGTAGCAAACTTGACTTCTTTACTGTGGCTCTTGATAAATATTGCAAAGTGAAAACTGCAAAAATAAACAGAATAAAACAACATAAGTACATGTAAATAAATCATTTTAACTGAACCAGTAAGTCCAAAAATGAAGTTAATTACTTATGAAGTTGCCTCTGTGGCGTTTAGAGAGCCATGCATCCACAAAAGTACGTACGTGTGTAAAGCTCAACATCAAAATAGCAGACAGGAAGTTACAACTGTCAACAGACAACTTCAAAATGAAGGCTTTTCAAAATAAAAGTACATTGATAAGTTTGTCTTAAGAGCAACGCACCATGGAAGTGAAATTAGAGCTAATAAAACAGAACAGGGAGAAACACCGACGAACTTCGGAATTATTAGATCAAGTTGTAAAAACAGTGGAACATATCCTGTTATCTTCTTATAAAATGATTCATTCATGCATGAAAGTTGTTGGTATTCATGACTTTTGTGAAGAACTGATCAATATCGTTACATTTTCTCTGACTTACAGCAAAAATCGACGTACATCAATCTGAAGGAACGGAACTCTGACGTAAATCGAGGACCTCCTGTATTTAAAAAAAAAAAAAAAAAAAAGCCCAAATTCTCTGATTTAAGCTTTTTAAAGGTGAATATATTCTAGCCTTACTTCCTCTATGACAGTAAACTGAATATCTTTGGATTACTGAAGTTTAAGAAACACCGGCTTGATATTTTTCACCATTTTCTGACACTTTACAGAACGAATAGCTAATTAAATAATCGACTTATTGACAGTGATAAAACAATATTCGTGCTGTTTCTGGGATTGAATCCTAGGATATAGGATTTTTACTTGTATCTGTAGCACAGCAATACACAGTCATTTTGGGCTCTATACGATGCAGATGGTTTCAGCGTGATGTGCTTCCGTTTATCTTGTATTTTCTGGGTACAGAACTATCCGTCTCCTGATGCGTTCGTGTTGTGCAGAGAGAAGACTGACAACAGGGCGGGGGTGGGCGGTGTGAATATTACAGTCAGGACGACGTGGCGTGCATCCATGTAAGAGGCTGCGGCTGCCCACCCAGCTGTCTGTCAACATCTCTGAGGGGACAACTGTCAGATTAAGAGCCCTAGCTTAATGTCAATAGATCACAATCTGCCTCCTGGCCTCAATTATATTGCCTCTCGTCCTCCAACCTCCCCCTGGTGTGGAGAGAAGTATTAGTTGTGAGTCTCATCATGTATTCAGAGCTGTAATGGCTTCTCCGTGCCTGCACTGCATAGATTAGCACCGAGGGCCGAAGGGAAGCTACATGTTGGCAGAGGCTTTATGAACATTGCCATGATGGATGTTGGGCCCGAGTGTCATTAGTGCTGTTGTGCTGTGAATTCAGCAGTAGATTGCCAGAAAATCCTCTCGCCGTGGCTTCATATCCTGTTAGTGTGGCCATGGCATGGGACATGTGCACATGTGCGGTGAGGACTAATTTGCTAATGGAAAATGCGCCGTATTTGTGCGAGTTACCACAGTTAGGTGTGTTTTAGCTGTTTTTGTCATTTCCCCAATAACTACCTCGGGTGTAATATATGGCGGTGTTGTCGGTGTATAGAGTGGACTCATTCAGTGCGCATGAGGACCAGGAACACATCGTCTTTTTTTCTTTTTTTTCTCCATATATTGCTTTTACTCCCCCACTCTTTCACACATGGCCAGTCCCTCTGGGCCCACCTCTGCTAGCCAAGGTTTATTATCTATTTGACAGAAGGGCTGGCGGAAGGCATTTGAACACCCCATAAATTGTCATGCAGGCTGCAGTGTGATGCCTACCAGTTTCATTCCCTCAGCAGCCTGGCATATAACCTCGGTGCCAGCCCATCACACTGCCATTTGCAGATCCAAGTTGAAACGCTGTGGCGCAATTAACGGCATAGATCATTTACATAGTGGCAGAGCTCATTTTCATAATGTTTCCTTTATTATCTGAGGAAGAAATTAACCCAGGAATATATTTACATACCAGCCGCCAATGGTAACAGCTTGCTAATTGCCTGTTAGATGATTAATAAGCTTACAGCAGATGCTAATGAATCGAGCACTCATTGTTTCAAAGGTGCTCATGTGGCAGTGCTTGTGTTTTTTTGCAGCTTAATTACAGCCATAATGATGTACTTGTTGCATCTGCTTTGAAGCAAATACAATCAAATAATGGAAATGATATATATCTGAGTGAATGGATGACTAGTGGTGGTGGAGTGTTGTCGCTTGTCAGAGTAATAAACTACAGACACTTGCCCTGACATCGCTTTAATGGAGGACACTTTATGAAGACCTGAAATATTAATGCAGATTGACACTTATTGTTTTCTAGATAGAGCAGAGTAAAACCTGGCTTCATCTCCTAATATGCTGCTGTCATTACTAATTGTACTAACTTTCTATCAGCACTTGTGTATTTATGTAAAATATTTTTAGCCTTGTGAGTGACAGACGTGTGTGTTCCCTTGACTTTTTGTCCTGTAGATGGATTACCATGAAGTTTGGTAAAAACATTCATTGCTCCCCTAAGAGTAATTAATTTTTAATTCTTCCAGACTGCAAAATATGCCCCCGTAGAACCTCTTTCAGGGCATTATTCTGCTCAGGTACTGATGACCAACCCAAAACACTACTGTATGTGTCAAAACGCTGGTTGATTAAACTTGGAGAGGACAAATGCTGATTAGTTAAACCTGTAGAGGACAAGAAGTGCCCTTTTTATGCCCACTTGATATCCTTGTCGAGTAGCATTCTACTATAACATCTTCAGCAAATAATCCAGCATTTAAGCTAACATAACAACCCCTCTATTGCTCTGGAGATATGTCCAGTAGCTATTTGTTGTGATTTTGTTGCACTCTGAGATAAAGTCTTGTTTAAAACTGTCAGATTCTACACTCCAAATATAACTGAAATGCTTAAAGGCCCGTTCATGAGGCTGTTTCTGTAAATGTTGATGTCACTTGCCCTGACTTCCTGCAGTGGAAAGCTGCCCATTGCACCCCTGTCCCAATTGTGTCCCACCACTAGTCTGTATAGACTTTTTCATCCTTCGTCTCATATCCCCTCTGACACAGCTGTGGCAATGCTTTCAACATTTTACGCCATGCTATTCCATCATGCTGCAGCACATATTTTATTACCAAATGAGTCGGTTAGTAGCTAATAGCTGGAGGCCGGTTTCACTCATTTTCTGTGCTGTCTAATGTAAAATGTGCCTTTCAACAGAGGTGATCTAGCCTTAATCATATCACAAATGATAAGATGCGATCTGTTTTATTCAGCCACTATTATGCCACATGCAGTATATATATCCTTGCAAACACAACGTATCCACAAAAATGTGTGTGTTTGATTCCAGCCTTTCTCCAATCCTATCTGTCTTCTCGGTACAGTATTATCATACCCATCCTAACAGACAGATAAGCTTTGGTTTATGGAATAAAGGCTGACTCACCGGTTGTGATGCAGAACCGAATAAATCTCTTTTTAAATCCGCTGTTTTGCATCAGTTATTATTTCAAATATCCCTTGTGCTGTTTTAAAGTCTTGAGCTTGAGAAGAGCCTCCCATCACACACACACACACACACACACACACACACACACACACACACACACACACACACACACACACACACACACACACACACACACACACACACACACACACACACAATCTCTTAGCCGTTTTGAAGTGAAGCATGCTCAGTGCCCATGTTACACATTTAGAAAGAAAATACATCCCTAATCCCTATCTGTTTTTTTCCCAGGCTTTAGTTTACAGTTTAATAAATGGCTGTGATTTAATTGTACCACAGCCCAGTGCTCTCAGTGCAGCGAGTGATTAGCACGACAATGTCTCCTAAAACCCTGTGCTGCTGTTTATTTAATTGTCCCTATGATGCTGCGGCTATGCTCTATTTATTCTGCTGCTTAACTAAAACAAAAGGCAGGGTTCAACTTTAGTGGAGGCTCATGCAATATTGAGCAGAGTCGAAGACTGCACCGCACTCTAGAGATGTCTCCCAAACACGGTGCACAAAGCCAAGCAAGTGTGTGCTGCATGCATGTGTGTGTGCGTGCACACGGTGTATGTGTGTGCGTTTGGTTGTGTTCGTTCTGTGTTTTTGCCAAGCTTGCGAATAACACAACTTTCAGTCTATGAATAATTTCCTGTGTTTATGCTTTCTTTGCCCCCTGAGTTGCTATTTTTTCCCTCCTGGCTTTCTTCCATCTCTAATGCAGATTTCTTTCCTCCATCTCACCACATTTGTCTCCCTTTTACCTCGATGATCACTCGTAATCATTACTGGAACATGTGAATATATTTTTCCAAAATATGTTTTGCCGTTTGCCATAAACAACATGCTTTTGTCAGTCATGTAATCTAAAAACAGCAAAAACTTTTGTGTGTTAGTAAATATAAAGAATGAAGAATAGTTGAGAAACATTTGACCTGCAGCTGTTTATCTGCTCTGATGATGGAACTGCATGAGCAAGTAAAAGGTGTAAATCCACGCAATTCACACTGCAATCAGGCACTGATAAGATCTGTCTGACTGTAATAATGCCAGCAGTATGTAACTCCAGCTCATACACTGCTTATATTTTTGATGTGGTGTCTTCCTTTGGGGTGGAAATATTATTTAGACAGCTCACATCGCTACACCTCCCACTGGAAAGTTGACATTTTGTTCTGTAAAGGAAACCTACATGTTGTTTAGCAACCTCTGAACTCTCTAACCTTGGAGCGTCAATTTGTAATGTTACTTGTATGCTGATTTTTATTGATAATAGAGAGACTTGCAGCTTATCTGCTCCTCCTTACTTTGTTTGGCTACATGAAAATATCAGGTGGGTCTTTTCTGTTATCTTGATATCAAACTTATGGTATCATTATACTCACCATAGTAATTGCTGACAATTTCTTTTCATGGAGACCAAGAGATAAATAGGTTAATGATTACTCGTTAACCGATTAATTGCTGTTAATTTATTGATTCAATCAATTGAAAATCATGTAAGGCAGAAGAAACATGACATGAATGCCAGAAAATGTCATGTAGATTTGCTGTAGTTCCTGGTTGTGCCTCTTACTGTTTGATGAGATGGAGTTAGAGGTGTGTTTGCTGAACACCCATGAAGATACTTAAAACAAGCGCACCTCCCTGCTATCTAACTGCTAACAGCTGTGTTAATAAACTCTGTACTATGAAGTTGTGAAAAAAGATGTCTGGTTAAGCTAGCATGCTAACAAAAGACTCTGATTTCCAAATGCTAATGCAGGCCAGGAGCTGAGTGTCAACAGAGGGAAGTCTGTCCCTGATGCTCTGCTGTGAGTATAAATACATTTTATAGATAGCAGTAAATACCCACAGGTTATTCTGAAACTGCTCAAGTTGTAGCAGCCGGAATAACTACAGTGAACAAGCCACTCCATCATGTAGATCAGGTATTATTTTGACTAAAGAACGACTGTGAAGACACTAATAACATTACAGTTTTGATTTACTATAAAAGACTGCAGCTTGTTGTTTAATACTTTGGATTTTGCCAGTTGTTGCATAATAATTTGAAACTAATTCCTCAAGTAACTGAGGTGATTTTGTTGTGAGTGTTAAGTGTCAGTGGCTAAAAGAGGTTTTATCAGTACAGGGGGTCCTCAACTTACGTCAGAGTTCCGTTCCTATGGTGTGACGTAAGTCGATTTTTGGCGCAAGTTGGAACTCCTTTGAAAATGTAAACAAAGCCGTTACGTGCATCACGATATCGATCAGTTTACATAGTTGTACAACTACAGCAATGAAAACAGTCATTAGCTCACACTGAAGCACGGTTCAGTAGGAAAATACCGGTGAAAATGTAAACAAGCCGTTAGTGCATCACCATAAGGCTCCCTGGGATACGCTGGTGCTATTGGTGTTGCAGCCAAGGCTGTAATAATCTTTCCATCTCAATAATTAGACCACTATGGTGCTTTGTAATCACAGTTGATTTCATAGGTGCAGATCCTTTCACATGTTCAAGGATCCGCTTTTTATCACCGATGATCATCGAGACAGTCGTGCGACTTAGTCCAAGCAACCGGCCGAGGTTCATCTGTGTTCCGCCTTGTTCCGAGCGTTTTATTACATCCAGTTTCAGTTCCGTGGAGACGGCTTTCCTTTTCCTCGAAACATCAGAAGAGTCTGACTTATGCTTGGGAGCCATAATGAAGTTAGCGAATGTAGAACAACCCAAAGAGGCAGCAAATGTAAACAAAGTCGTCTTATAGCGCCACGTGACGACTGTACATGCAGTATTCATCCACTCCGCTCGCCAACTAGTTCCACTGAACCAGTTCTGATGTAACGGCAAAACGACGTAAGTCGAGGACGTCGTAAACCGAGGATCTACTGTATATAGAAAATATCCTCTAGTTTTTATTACTTGCAACGATTGGTCGATTTTTGAATGTTTACACTGACTATTTTTTAAGAAATTTGCATCCGTATGTTAAACGGACCAATAGATAAGATTGGTCATACACACAGATCAACACCTACTTTATTTTGACGTAAACCCAAAATTGAGCATACCCATAATGTTGCTGATGATCTTTGATTGCACAGGAAATCTCTGAGCTTGCACAATCTATGTTAAAAACTTGCATTGTTGAGTTTTGATTCAGGTAATTGTGCTGTAAGCTGTGATGGATGATTACAAGGAAGAGTTTGGTTTGCAAATCAACAGTTCACCTTCAATTTCTCTTTCAAAAAGGACAGTTTGTTGTTTCTAACACACTTAATTATCTGGACTTGTTTCCCAAATGGATATTTTCTTAGTGAGTTCAAAGAGCTCTTCAATTATTTTGGGAAGTAAAGTAATCAGTGCCAAAGCTACGGAAAATATAATCCAATAGACTAGATTTAATGCCAAATAAAACCGATGCCTTTCTTACACAACATTTAAATGTAGACTTCCACCTCACAGCTGTAAATGCAGCAGCACAGGGAGAATCTGGCACCTGTGACAGTTGACCTTAAAAAAAGGAGAGCAGTTGAGGGCGTGAAGAGGAGTTTTAGAGAAGCAGAATAGTGTTTACATCCCATACACGTGTTTGAACATGCAAAACACAATTCAGTAGTTTATGCTGAAATCTGTTCACGTCCCAAATCATATCTGCTTTATGTCTGAATGTCATGTCAGTGGATTTTACTGCTAGATTTTAGTCTTAATTTGTGACGGAAAAAAGGAAAGGCTCGGGATTCTCTAGAAACAATGAATGTAACCCAACCTGAGATGGTGTGGGGTTTTTTTTGTTATCACTGGTCAGAACCCCTCTCTGTCTGATGCGTGTTTCATCTGAGGTCATCAGGAAATCGCTAATTGCCTCACGATGTTGGTAATTTTAGAAGTAGCTCTGAATGGCTTTATTGTTACCAGAAGTGCCCTGAGTTGAGCTCACCACTTGTCTGACGACAGCCACATGCACTGACAGGCACGCCTTCACCTTTTGATTCTCACGTATTATCGATCAAAGACTCCTGAAGAGGCCGTACACATGGTGAATAACCTGGAACAACGGGTTGCCTTATATTGTGTGGCTGCAGAAAATCTTTACAGAAAAAAAAAAACAATAACGTCTTAAATTCTAAACTGCTATTGATCACAGTAAAGTGTTGAAAAGTACAAGAATGGAACCCTGGACCGAGGTAAAAAAAAGTTTTGTGAAATCCTAGCGTGCAAACTTTACTCAAAAATCAAGCCTCAGAAGTCATATTGATGTTTTATTGTGAGAAAGAATCTACCTCTGACAGTGAAAATACTAATACAAGACAAGATATTTCTTTTAATCTATTTTAATGTTTAATGAGTGGAGAGATCTGCTCTGCAAAGATTAAACTGGTGTCTTGTCTTCATACAGCTTCCTATTTCCCTCCTCCAGTTGCTGAAGCTGGTCTTCTCCACCACAGGAGTTTTGAGAGAAGACACGCTCTGCATACATAATATTAATCCCCTATTTCTGTCACCAGGGGAGCATGAACTTGCCTTTCATTGATCTTGTAAAACTATCTGAGATTAAATCTTTTTTCTCTCTGTGCAAAGTGCAGTTTAAAGAGAGTTCTGGTTTATTTCCTCCTGATGTATTTCCCATTAATGTGTCTCTCCTGGCTCTGTGTGTCATGCTAACCTGCATGAGCTCCCTGCAGCTTTCCAAAGAAAGCAGATTTTTGCATGAATCATTTTAAACATTTGTTTTCAGTCTGACTGAGGGTAAACACAGAAATTTGCCGCCTGGAACTGACCTTTTGCTAACTGCATTAGTGATCTCCATCTGGGGATGCTTGCTGGCTGACCTAATCACTAGCATATTCATCTGCGCACACCGCTTTGTTTACACGTGTGAGGCTGGTTTTCACTGTGGGACTGGAGGCAGAAAGACAACAGGACATCCTGAGAGACAATGTACCTCGAGAAACTGGTGGTGGAAAATTTCCATGTGTCCACGGATGAGAGTA
The DNA here is from genome assembly GCA_027123335.1 of Amphiprion clarkii. NCBI lineage: Eukaryota > Metazoa > Chordata > Actinopteri > Pomacentridae > Amphiprion > Amphiprion clarkii. The sequence continues at coordinate 1,780,433 of CM049567.1, read as the reverse complement.
ATCCCAGCTGTGGAAGTACAACTAATGAATGTGCAGCTTTGGCAAACATTAGTGTCCTGGAGTTGATGTTTCACCTCCCATGAATCACATGGAAGAAAACACTGGCTAGACTGGAGCCTTTACTCTCCTTATGGGAAGTTAAAAACCAATCAGTCAGCAAAATGTCGATTGGAGGTGGCTAATTTCTGTGTTTACTTTCTGTCAGATGAAAACAAATGTTTGAAATGATTCATGTAAAAACCTGCTTTCTTTGGAAAGTCGCAGGGAGCTCTTGCTAATTGCCCCCCGCTAAACTCAATTCCCCCAAATCTCTTCAACAAAGGTGCAGAATGCAAAGTTAGCATGAAACTTAGAGCCGCATTAATGGGAAATACACCAGAATTTCCCTTTAAGAGAACTCAAGTGAGTTTATTTATGGACTGCTTGGGGGAAAAAAACATAAAAAATTATGAAAATAGACGCATGTATACTGCGGTCATCCACCCAAACTGTACACACACACACACACACACACACACACACACACACACACACACACACACACACACACACACACACACAGAAAACACAGGACATACTTGTGACACGTACTGCATTAGCTGCAAACGCTGGCAGGGGATCTTGCGCATCCTCATCTCGGCTCATTAATTTCCAAAAGTTGGCCAGAGCCTGCAAAATCTCGCTCATAAAATATTAATATCAACAAATCTTCAAGGGATCTGTAAAAAAATATCATAGAGGGACCAATTAGGCAGAGCGCCTGAAGATTTTTACAGTTCTATTCAGTCTGCGTCGAGGTTTATATATACACTTACATGTTTAACACTTGCAGAGGAAATTGCGGTTTGTAGATCAACACATTTTACTGAAGACGTGCCCTCTATTTGAAATGTAAATTCCTTATTAAATTTAATGTCACTAGTTAGTCATATAATATTAACACGTACATATGCACACACACGGAGCCTCATGCCGAGCTCATCCTGAGATGTATGTATTTGTCTGTGTGTGCGTCTTTATTCATGCATTTATTCAAGCAGCTAAATACTCATCTGCACTTCTTCCTCCATTAAAAGAAGCTCTGCTGTTATTTAAAAATACATTTAAATGTAATCTGGGAAGTGTGTAGCTCCATTTTTAAAAGGATTCTTCAATAGAAGCAGTACATGATTGCAGTAAATGTTATGCACAGCATGGCTTATATTCAGCTCTATGAATAGCTCATGCTAGTATTAGATGTAGTCCTGTTTAATCTTGTCTCTTATCTGGTATTTATTTCCAAGGAAGGAAGGAAATTCAAGCGGAACTATGTTTGTGTGAATCGGTGCAGCCTATTGTTTTCTATGGAATATTCCAATTAGAGTTGCCACCTTATAAATGATCTTCCATTGTTTAATTGAATCTGTTTTTTCCATATTTCTGTAAATTCATTAAAGGGAGAGACACTATATAGAACCGCCTGCGATAATTGGATTGTTAGAGCCATTTTGTTTGTTATTGTGCATTTAGTTTCACCCAGACGAGGTGATTTATGCTCTGCTTAGTCCTCACTGTGTTTCCACACCTGTTGTATTCTGCTTCAGTCTTCCACTATAAACAGCAGGAAGAAAGACCACCAGAGACGGCCCCAGTCAGGCAGCTAAATCCCTTTTCCAGAGACCTCCCAAACAAACCTCCAACATGGTTTATTTGTTGGCAAACAAAGGATTCACCTGCTCGGAAAAAAAAAAGTTGCTTAGTGTTTGTGCTACTGTTGTTTACCGTTAAGACCGAAGCACTTTCTATGACACCTTTCATTCTTTCATTAATAGCTACATTGCTGCTTTAATCACAGTCAGATTATAGGGTATGTGGGTATTTTACCTCGTGGTGCAGTGGTTTAGATCTATAGTCATGGCACAAAGTGTAACTTAAAAGCTCTGCACTCCCACACATGATGTTTGTAGTTATTCATGCTGATTACTCATGTTCAGACTGAGGTTAGGTGGATCTATGGTGGGCTTCAGCAGCTGTGTTTCCATGTAATGGTCAAGCAAATTTGAAATGTTCCCAAACATAAAAATGAGTACACTAGATTGTGTAGAAGGATAATGGTATAGGCTACTTTACACATGCTGTAATAAGCAGAGTAGAGGAAGCTAACTGGTTAAACAACTTGAAGAAGCAAGAAACAGGAATAAATGTTGGATCATTTATGAGAGAAAGAACAGAGAGAAATCTTCAGGAATTATTTTTAATCAGGAATGTTGTAATTATTCTTCCATGTCAGCTTGTGTTGGCCTTGTTTCATGCTCTCTGGAGGCAAAAACCTAAAGAAATAGAAACAGCTGATCAGTAATGTGAGTTAAATGTTCGCTATGTCAGAACTTAAGTTTAATCCATGAAGTGCATTAACTATTCTTCAGAATGTCCAATACCACCCTGAGTGAATAATAACCGTTTTGCAGATGTATTACAGATAATTGTTTGTGAAGCAGCAGTAGCCCAAACGCTAGTGCACATTTTTCATAAATATGCTACTAGATACATTCTATATAGTGAAAAAAATGTAGAGTTTGAACACAGTTAAATTATTTGCTGCCAGAATGGTATATTGAGCCAATTTTCCACATACCAGACTTGTTGGAGTAGATTGCCTAAAATGGACTGTGACGTGATGATAATGCGTGTTCATATTTACACCTGAGAAATCTCCTGAGGTGACCAGAAAGACAGTTCATTGAAAGAAAAAGATGTCTTTGTAACATCCTTTACCTAATTTCCTGGCTTGTGTCTACCGATGTTTGCATAAAACGCCATTCCAAATACATTTGCCACCTAATTGCAAACATCTGGAGTATGTTAAGTGATGCTAAATGGCTAAATCTGTAAAACAAACAAAAGTGTCTGACAAAAACTATTTTTATCAGCGCAGTAAAACGTACTGGCCTTGACATCCATAACGTTCTTAGCTGTGCATTTGGCCCCGTCTTCAATCAAACCTCTGACACAGTGATTTGTCTGCTTTGGTCTTAATTGCTTGTGGGAAGGAGACGAGCTCAGGGTTCATTCTCCACTGGCACTGCGTCCTAATTATAGATATTGCTTTGGCAACATTGCTAATTTATCTGGCATTTTCTTTCTCTTGCCCGATGTGCGCTTGTAGCATAGAAAAGGTGACGGGAGATTGGTGTTTACCTGCAGGTAATGAGAGTCAGGAGGCCTGTTTCTGTCATAAACGTATATTTAAAAAGTCAAAAAGAATAGTCATACTACTATAGAGGATCGTACTACTATAGATGATCATACTACTATAGAGGATCATACTACTATAGATGATCATACTACTATAGATGATCATACTACTATAGATGATCATACTACTATAGAGGATCATACTACTATAGATGATCGTACTACTATAGAGGATCATACTACTATAGATGATCGTACTACTATAGAGGATCATACTACTATAGATGATCGTACTACTATAGAGGATCGTACTACTATAGAGGATCGTACTACTATAGAGGATCGTACTACTATAGAGGATCGTACTACTATTGGGGATCGTACTACTGTAGAGGATCGTACTACTAAAGGGGATCGTACTACTATAGATGATCGTACTACTATAGAGGATCGTACTACTGTAGAGGATCGTACTACTATAGAGGATCGTACTACTATAGATGATCGTACTACTATAGAGGATCGTACTACTGTAGAGGATCGTACTACTAAAGGGGATCGTACTACTATAGATGATCGTACTACTATAGAGGATCGTACTACTGTAGAGGATCGTACTACTATAGAGGATCGTACTACTACAGAGCGATCACAGTTCTCAGGATGGTTGTGTTCGTCTGTCTGTCTGCCAGTTGGTCCGCTGCTTTTTTCCACAGTACTTTATCTCAACAACTACTGGATGACATTCACGGTAATGACTTTGTTGTCTCCCCAGTTTTCCTTCCAGGACCACAGTGAGGTTGGAATTTTCAGTCTTCAGTGAAATGTTTTGATAGCCATTGGGTGGATTCCCATGAAATTTGGCTCAAACATTCACAGCCCCCTTCAGGATGAATTAGGATAACTTGGGGATCCACTGAACCCAGTTGTTCAAAGAGTTTTCTCTGGATCACAATGATCTAGATCTGGAAATCCCATGTTTTTCTATCAATGATCAGATAATCCTTTTTAGTTTGTGCAGGTTTATCAGAGTAGCAGTGGATTGGATCACACTCATCCAGGTACAAACCTTTAAAACCAGTTTACCACTGCTCTACATATCCTCATGTAGACTTGCAGCTATGTAAAGAACAACGGATAGATCAGTCAGCAGGGTGGCAGTCTAAGACTGAAAACAACACAATAAAACAATACAAAATTTCCCATTTTCAATTGCATTAAAATAGTCAGACCCTTCATCCTACCCAAAACAATGATGTACCTCCATAACAAATACATCTTGGAGATTTTAACACGTTCTAATCAAAATAAAATAAATTGAAGAACATTCCCAGTTCTGCCTCATTCATGAAGAGACATATTTCTAGGTGCTGTGACTCTGATATATTACCACCACTCTCAGATGGACAGATTTGAAATCAGCGTGGTATCATTGTCACTGGGAGCATGTTATGCTACCAAACATAGAGAAGCTAATATGACAGTGCACTCTTATCCTTATTACATGAAGAAATTTGTTTACATCAAGTTTGAGTTTTTTATGAAATGTAGGTGGTTTTTCTAAACTCAAGTTCAATTCAAAACATGACAACTAAGGCCTCGTCTGCACAAATATGGATATTTGTTCCTTCCGTTCTAAAAATCTCTGTACACACGATCATGCAAAAATGACTATAAATGGTATAACACGCTGCTTGACCAGGCTACATCAACAATATGTCAAGTAATATGGAAGACCATTCTGTCATTGTTGGATCCAGAAGCTTTTTCATGCCGGTAAAGTGGTTCAGCAGCACCAAGTTAAGCTGTAAACTTGTAAATGTTAGTGTTATACAAGCATCAAGAAACCAGTGTCTGTCTATCTGCCATTTTTGTTGTTGTTTCAGGTGCATGTTCATTTAAAAAAGCAACAATGGGCATGCCTCATACTGACAGGCATTAACTGGACTTTTTAGACATCTGCACTTTCAGTTTGAGTGACCTAATCTGCCCAAACATAGAGGAAATGTTTGTTTTGCAATATTCGTCTTAGTGTGGACAAAGCCCAAGCTGTTAGGAAATTTGAGGATTTGACTTTTGCAGGTTGTTTGCCAAGATTACGAAACGCTTCATTCTCCTGTTGTTTTCTCTTTCATGGTGCGATCAATTATTGTTATTCTTGGGACTTCTGATAGTCGCAGCGTTGGTTTGTTCTGCAGTGTCCACCGGGGTTGAACTGACATCACAGAGGTTAGACTGACAAGTGGAAAACAAACCCTGTCGGCAGACTTTTGATTTTGACCCGACCTCCACAGAAAGCCTGTGTGTGGAACATTTGTCTAGCAGCTTCAGTCGAGCTTATGTTTTTATTAATTCTGTCACTGGCAGCCGCGATGGAGACACTTGATGAGATCCCTCCTGCTGTCACATTTCACTTGGAACATTATGGTTTAAACAAACACACGTCATGCTTTTCTGCTGCTCTATGTTTCCCCTTTTGGGATGTTGTTAAATCTTGGAGAGGCTTGCTGTTTCACCTTCAACATCCCTGTAATTGATTATACCAATTTATAAAGTCCACAACTTTCTGCGGTGCGAACCGTCTCGCAGCTTTAAACCCACTTTCAGACATGCGAGCTCTCCGTCTTGCCTCATAAATTCAGACATCCCATTGATGTTACAGGACACAGTGCAATCATCTGTAAACTACAGTTCAATTGACTACAAATTTGGAAACTTCCAACGCTCTTGAAGCCCGCAGAGTCGTAAACACTGTCGTGTCACTTAGGGAATTGGTGCACTTACGCGGATGTCAGATGTGCACACTGTCTCCATTAAGCAGCAGAGGGGGGGACAATTATGTCAGCCATCCAGCAGAGGACACAGGCTGCAGCTGTACACCCATTACTTTGATTTGCTTCGTGTATCCGGGAGGAGGGAGTGAGTGGGAGAGGAGAAGTAAAGCAGCAGAGGGAGGTTACATTAGATGCCTATCAGGGAGTCAGAATGGCAGGTGCCAACTTCTGCCTCTTCTGCAAACGCCTGTGAGTGTGTGTTAGTCGGTGCAGCTGGCATTTCTCCAGGCCCTTCTGCCCTTGGCTGATGACAAACCCAGGGAGGTGGGTAGGTAATAGCTTTCCAGCACCTGCTTATTCATCCAAAATCCTTCACTTAAAGGACGAAGAAGATTAAGTCCCGCTCAGGTGTCCCACTTCCCCTAAACCTGCTGACCTTTGCTGATTGACTCGTCAATACTGAGCCAACTTGCTGCTTTCGGACTTCCCTGCACAGCAGAACAGAGTGGCTCACCTTTGACAAATGAAGACAAATGTATTTTGGAAGGCAGCCAGTTTTAGGAAATGTTTTTTTTCTTCCCCTCCCTCCTGTTAATCACTCCGAACAACAAGGATTTCACTGTCTGGATGTGAATGTTGAGTGCTAAGTGGGAGCAAATGTGCTGCGGTAACAGCTTTTTGGGAAGGGAAATGGATAGAATATCTGTGATGTGGGGGTTCTGCTAAATGTGTGAAAGTCGCTCTTTGGGGTTTCTGGTTGTTGGCTTCCAGCCACAGCTTATTGGTGCCGACATTTTGGGATGATTGACTGACTGCGTGTACGGCAGGATGCTGGTGTTGCAGTGGGATAAACACAGGCAGAAATGCACAGTAAATTTTATCACCAGCCGTTTTTAGAAGAAGCACGACGCTTCTTTATTTTTTGTATTCATTTTTATATATCGTGCGCCAGTTCTCTGCTGCTTCAGTGAAAACATATTTTCCACATTTTTATTTAAAAAGCATAATAGGAAGCATAAAGTAGCCGTTGCTTACATGCACACACAGAAACACACACATCTCTCCGAGCGTGATAATATCATCTTGTCCTTGGGAGCCCCTGACTACAGCGAACAATGTTAGACCTGCGCTCTCTCCAGCATCCTCTGCAGTCCCTTGACAGCAGCTGAACCAAACAAGTCGTCTGTAAGGCCGTGAAAGAAAGAGACATCCTCATTGCAAAGTCTGGGCACAAGCAAACGAGGAAATAGCTTGGCGGTGGTCGAACCTGAAAATAATGGAAAAAGCGCACTTTCAATTTAGCCATTCCTGAGGTTTTTTTTCCCCCTCTTTTTGGGGGTGGTGCGGAGGGAGAGGTATATATGGCTTGAGGCAAAGCAAGGTAGATAGCTTGGAAGTCAACTGACAAAATACCACTGAAAAATGGAAGCAAGCTATAAATAAACAAGCAGCAATATCCTGTGTTATGAATATATAATTTCTGTCTTTAATAACTATTGAGGCCTGAGGGATAGTCTACAAACGGCTCAGCGAGCACCGATATTGTGATTGCGAATAAAACTCCTGTTGAATTATTAAGTCACCTGCAGATGGGTATCCCTTTAGTCAGGTGATCTCAGCCCTGCTGTCCACTGACACCTGTTTTGGAGCCCAGGGTTACATTTAAATTGTAAACTTAAGAGTGTGTTTTTTAGCACAGTGAAATAAAGAGCAGCGAGGCACAACTCCAACACATTTGTTTACGAGGAAAACAGTGTTACTAATTTGTAATATAATTTGGAGAGGGGAAAAAAAACAAAAGAATTGTGTTTCCAACAAAAATGTCAAACACTCTATGTAGATTAGACAGATGAAGTATTAAGACATCACACTGACCTTTGGGGAAATGGTGTTGTTTTTTCCCACTATTTTTTGACATTTAATTGACTGAATAATTAATTTAAGAACAAGAGACGAATGAATTGCAAATGAAAACTATTGTAAGTTGCATCCCTGCCTAATCACCTATGTACTCTTGGCCTGAGGGCAGGAAATGAACTGCATGTGTCCCTGATGGTGTCTCTGTTGTCATCCATCATCTCTCTCCCATCATTTCCTGTCATCTCTCTACTCCTGGCAGTGCCATTAAGATGTAAAATGCCCCAAAACATAATAGTAGAATTAATAAAAAGTCATTTAAAGTGATTATTATGTCTGGCTAAGCTTAAACGCAGGAAGATTTGATGATTCATACAACAAAGCAACAGAGGTTTTGGTTCTGTTTTACATCTTTAGTCACATTAGACAAACAACACAAAGCAGTGAAGGGAGCTGCATGATGTCGGCCTACTGGACACGTCACAAATGCATGTGAAGGCCGCGTTTACTTGGGACACATAAAGCAACTGATAAAGCTAGTGACCAGGAGCTAAAGGCATTTTTGTGTACAAGGATAAACAATGTTGGACTATAAAACATAGAAACTTCATAAAGTAGAGAGGTGTTTTGGAAAATATTGCGGCATTTAGGGTTTTTTTGCGATATGTTATGACATGAAAAGACAGAAAGATCCGTTCTAGATGCACTGAGGTGGTTTTATAGGGTGTGCATATGCAATGCAAATAGAAAATAATTATTAAAAAGCTGAAAAATCGCAGTTTGGAACCTCTGTCACATGCTCTAACAACGGCAAAGACATCTACAATAGTTTTTTGCTTTAGATTGGCTTTGCACCTTTGAACTTTTTGTGGTGCAGATTTAAACAATGTGTCGTCTTGTGTGATGACAAGGTGCCTGTTTTTTCAGTTTTTTCACTTTTTTGTTAGTCCGTGGCGGAGTTATGTGATGATCGGCGCACGTTTGTCCTTCCGTCTGTTAGTCTGTCTGTGCGCAACATTTCTCAAAATCAGAATAACAGAGTTGGATGAAATTTTCAGGGAAGGTCAGAAATGGCACAAGGACCATGTGATTAGATTTTGGCAGTGATGCAGCTTATAGTCTGGATCCATGGATTTGTTAAAGATTTCTGTATCACTGTGAGATAACGGCATGACGTCACTGTAACTACGACAACAAGTGAACGCTATGTCAGTGGCCTACTGATGATCACATGATTGTGATTCTACTACAAATCCACCACTGTGGACTTACCGGGACTTATCTGTCGGAAATTATACGACGACTGAGCAGCCTTGGCAGAGTACTGTGCTCTCTGAGGGCTTTTATTGTTTGTTTTTTTCCCACCAAATGTTCAATTTCAGTGTTTGTCTCCTGGCTACACACATATACCATCTGCATGTCAACAGACTCTGTCTTGATTAAAAGTAAAGTTCTTTTTTTTTTTTTTTTTTTAACCCTCATGTTGTCCCGTGCGTCAAAATTGACCCGTTTTAAAGTTTGAAAATGTGGGGAAAAAAAATTTAAAAATTTCACAGTGAAACTTCTGATGTCCACATTTTCAACACTTTTGGGAAATCTTTGAACATTTTTTGGTGGAAAAAAGAAATGTTAAAAATGTTTCTTAAGAACATTCACAAAAAAATCAACCAAAATCCAGCGAAATTCGCTGGATTTTGGTAGATTTTTATGTGAAAGTTCTTAAAGAAAATATTAGAAGTTTTACTGATATATATGGAATCACTTTATATATTTTTAGAAACCCAATTTAGGGGATTTTTTTTTTTTTAAAATAGAACTTTTAAGGGAAACTTTTAAGGAATTATTGGAATTTTCTTCCTGAAGGTTTTGCAAATTTTCAGAAATTTGGGGGATTTTTTTTTTGGTGAAGTTTTGAATTTTTTTCAGCCAAGGAAACAATATTTTTGGTGCCCGTAAATGAGGACAACAGGAGGGTTAAATCATCAGAGTAAAGTTCTGCCAGACAGACTTCTCTCATAAATTAGCACAGGAGGTCCTGGACTTATGTCAGAGTTCCTTTCCTATGGTGTGATGTAAGTCGATTTTCACCGTAAGTCGGAACTCTGGTGAAAATGTAAACAAAGCCGTTACGTGCATCATGATATCGATCAGTTTACACATTTGTACAACTACAGTAATGAAAACAATCATTAGCTCACACTGAAACATAAATCGGTAGGAAAATCCCAGCGAAAATGTAAACTGTATGCCTGACTTATGTTGGGAACCATAATGAAGTTAGTGAATGTAGCATAATCCAATGTGGTGGCAAATGTAAACAAAGCTGTCTTATAGCACCATAGGACTACTGTACATACAGTATTCATCCTCTCTGCTTGCCGACTAGTTCCACTGAACCAGATCTGACTTAACGATGAAACGTTGTTAGTCGAGGACGTCGTAAACCGAGGACCTCCTGTATTGGAAACTGAGAGCATTGCAAGTTTTCTTTTTTTTTTCATCAATCAGCAAACAAAGTTGTATCATGATGTGTTTCAGTTAATTTACTTTACATGCAGTTGCCACGTGACATTTATTGTACTGCCCCAGTTTGTGTTAAAGTTGTTGGCTTTAAATATTTCATGTAGTTACTGAGTTTAAGTTGTGCAACCCAGAATATACTTAATGGAAAATAATTAATGCATGTTGATTGTCAGTAATGATCATTACCCAGAAATGTGAGCACATGTGCAAAATTTCCATCTTCCTGTCCTTCCCACAGAGAAAGACTGATGTGGTACGTTCCTGTGTTTTGGCACCGTGAGTCATTTACGTTATTAAAAGTCAGTGTGAAGAGTTTTAGTAGTTTGTGACTGGCAATGTCAAACTGTCAAATTACCATCTTCTCCTGCAGCACCAGTGTTATTATGCTTCGTCACGCTATCCTGAACAACTTCACAGTGAAACGCTGTGATGAAATGACAACACATGCTGGCTCCTCTACACATGCAGGTGACAGATGCTTGCTGAGGGGTTGATATATTGTCATTATATGTACAAAGTCACAACCTGCTTCAGTGGTGTCTTCATGGTGAAAGTTAATCACATATGAGGCACATTTTGCTGAATGTTCCTACGGACATACCTGGAATGAACCCTGAACAAAGAAACTCATGACAGTTCAACACACATCACAATAAGTCTCATCTTTACTGAAACTCAATGTGACGAGTGTTTTGTTTCAGAAGACATTGACATCCCAGGCAAAACATCATTTTAGTGTGAAATTACAAAAAAATTCGCAGGTCTGAAAACATCTAAAAAATTCTCAAACTTCAGCAGAAATATTTCACTGAATGTAGTTCTGGGTCTGACTCATTGGAGCCAAATGTTTTTTGAAGTCTATCTGATACAGACTCTGTTGTGCTCACCTCGTCTTTTCCACTTCCTGTTATTACCAAACTCTTTTTCCATCATGATAAGCAAATCAGTCGGCCACATTTTTTGATGACAAAGTGAAATTCTAAGGAAATTATACATATTGGTAACAGCAGCTATTCGTTGTGGTGCATTCCATAGTTTAGTAGCTGAAACGCAAAAGAAATCTTAGTTTTAACAGTTGCACACCATGACTTTATACCAGTGGTGTCAAACTGATGTTAGTTCAGGGGCCACATTCAGCCCAATTTGATCTCAAGTGGACCGCACCAGTAAAATATTAACATAATAACCTATAAATAACTCCCAATTTTTCCTTTGTTTTAGTGCAAACAAGTAGATTCTGAAAGTGTTCACATATAATGAACTGTCTTTTTGACAAAACATTATGAAAAATATGAAATTTTTCAAGAAAAATTAGTGCAATTTCAACAATATTATGCCTCATTTGATCATTTGCGTACAGGAGGTCCTCGGTTTACGACGTTCTCAACTTACGGCGTTTCATCTTTACGTCAGAATTGGTTACGTGGAACTAGTTGACGAATGGAGTGGACGAACACTTTGTCACACGGCACTATCAGACGGCTTTGTTTCCATTCCCTGGTTGTACTCCACCTTGGATTGTGCTACATTCACTAACTTTTTGTCCTTCATTATGGCTCCCAGCGTAAGTCAGACTCTTCTGATGCTTGGAAGAAAAGGAAAGCCGTCTCCATGTGTGCTGTCTTCACTGCAATGGAAAAGCTGCAGCTGTCCGACTAGTTAAACTCGTGCTTGCAAAATGAATCGTGAGTCGTAGCAAATTTGACTTTACTGTGGCTCTTGATAAATATTGCAGAGTGAACACTGCAACAAAAACAGAATAAAACAACATAAATACATGTAAATAAATCATTTTAAATGAACCAGTAAGTCCAAAAATGAAGTTAGTTACTTACGACGTTGCCTTTGTGCGTTTACAGAGCCATGCATCCACAAAAGTACGTACGTGTGTAAAGCTAAACATCAAAATAGCAGACAGGAAGTGACAACTTTCAACAGACAACTTCAAAGTAAAGGCTTTTTCAAAATAAAAGTACATTGATAATTCTGCCTTGAGGGCAACACATCATGGAAATGAAATTAGATTCAATAAAACACTCGGAGCAGAACGAAACACCGACAAACATCGGCATTGTTAGATCAAGTTGTAAAAACAGTGGAACATATTATCTTCTTGTAAAATGATTCATACGTGCATGAACGTCATTCATTCATGACTTTGATGAAGAACTGATCAATACCTTGATGCACATAACAGCTTTGTTTACATTTCACTGGAGTTCCGACTTGCGTAGAAAATCGACTTACGTCAATCTGTAGGAACGGAACTCTGACGTAAGTGGAGGACCCCCTGTATTGCACAATGTTCAATGTCTTTAAATGTTTTCACAGTAAGGATTCATTTTCATCTTTGTAATTTTTACACTTTCCAACGTCATCTTGCAGGCCAGATCAGTCCCCTCTGGTGGGCCGATTTTGGCTGACGGGCCGTATGTTTGACACCCCTGCTTTACACTGTTTCACAGAGCAGTGGCACCCGACTGCACAAACGTTAAATCAAACTGCATATTCAGATCATTTCCATCTGTAACTTCATTCCCTCCCTGCCTGGTGGCAGCAGTCTGTTCCAGTTTAGCCTTTTCTGCACCTAACGTATAAAACTGTTTAATGAAACGGAGCTAAATTCACACCATTCAGATTCATTAGTGAGTCGACATTAACACATCACTTTCTGTGACAGAGCAGAAATGCACGTTTTATGATCACAGTTAATGGTGGACTAACAAAGCTGTAAAGGAGCCTGGTGGCAGGCAGCAGCAGAGACCCACAATGGAGAAACCCATTGATTCCCTCTGGTGCTCTATTGATCCGGTGTGTTTTCCATCCACTGCAGCCTCCTAATCGCAGGCCTATTAGGGAGATAGGTTCAGCCACTACTGTAAATCTGCACTGCCAGGATATGAGTGGGTGCTTAAACTATGATAAGGATCATTATCTATTCCTGAAGGTTGTATTGGTTAATCCTAAATCTTTACTTTCTGTGTAGAACGTTCAGTATCACAGCGTAACACTAGAAAGCTAACGTGAGGAAAGGGAGCGAAAAGTGAAACCATCCTGGCTTCCTTTCATTACAGGTGGGAAATCAGAGTAGTTGTTGTTTTGGTGGAATCTGTGTTTGTTCTGCATTATTTCGATAACCGGAAGCTTGGCACTGCAGTTTGACTAGCTTCTGTAGCTTTATGCAACCTCTGGATCTCTAGGTAGCAACAGAAGCAGACTGCAAACAAATCTGGTAGCAAAGTTACCAGAAAATATATGTTCAAATCAGTGGAATACTGTAACATTCACATGGTATAAAACAAAATGCCTGTACAATAATACAATAATGGTATTTTTAGCTTATTTATATACAATAAAACAGTGTAATTTTGTGGTTACACACTAGGAAAGAATGAACTCATGTTTTTGATGTGGAATTTTACGTGAGGTAGACTTTCTTTTTGTCATAATGCAAATTAATACTTTTTTCTGTGATTTTGCTAGATATTAACTATAATTTGTCAAAACAGGAATGATCTTTAAAATAACATTATACCATTATAAATCCTTAATAGGTGTAATTTTTCTGTGAAAGAACAGCAAATATCTGTAATTTTATGGTCAAATGCTGTAAAAGAACAAATTACCCTTGCATAAATAGAGATTTTTAATGTGGATATTATTTATAATTTTGTCAGGTTTTTTGTTTGCTTTTTTTTTGACAATTAATATGTGAATTAATACTATTTTCCATGATTTAGTAATCATCATAAGTAACAAAACCTTGGGAAATCAGTAAAATAACAGTATGTTTAAAAAAATACTGATAATAACTTTAATCTTTTACATCATGTTTGTCATTAAAATCTTTATACTGCATCATTTTTGATGTGGGCAGTATTTACAGTTTATTCTGTTGATGTGAATCAATACTTTTTCAGAAACTTTACTGGTTAATATCTCTAATTTAACAAAGCGGCAACTCTGCAAAATAAGGGTAAATTGTGTTATAAGTCTTACAGTTAAATACTGTTAAATGCAAATTTTTTTTCAGCTTAGAAAGTAAACTACCAGACATGACCATCAACAGTACAGAAAATGGTAAAATCATCCAGCGGTTACGCACATTTTAGTTTTAGATATTGCACGTTTGGTGTAAATGCGACTAAGTGCAGTGCAACCAGGTTCAGAGAATAGATAACGACGTACAGAAATCATGTGACTTAAATGTTACCAGAAGTCTTTCCAGCCCACAGACATGAGACATTACTGGGGGTCCTTGACTTACGTCTGAGTTCTGTTCCTACTCGTCAACTAGTTCCATTTAACCAGTTCCGACGAAACGCCGTAGGTCGAGGACGTCGTAAACCGAGGATGTCCTGTAATTGTTCAATACTCTCCATTTTCACTTGTTTTCATTCATTTCAGGTTTGACTGACGTCTTTTAATTGCATCATCTCATTGTGCCATCTTCTTCTGCAGTCGTATAATGGCAACACTGGAGCCAATTGGGGCATAAATTCACATTTTATTTTGCAGATTTCCTGAAAAAAAATCCTGTTAAAAATGACATGATATTTGGATGGAAACCCTTCTCATTAGTCAGAAGGTTAAAAACATTTAAATGTTAAATGTACTGCTAAAGCTCATCTTCCGGTCGCCATATTGGATAGCGTATCATCATCAACAAATTGTGTTCTCAGTGAACAAAACATGGTTATTAGTTTACATTTCACAGGAAAATACATCCATTTAGCAGAGAGCCCTTCACCAGAGGACCATTAACATACTGCTGTATTCTGTGCCTTGCTTCAGTTCACAATGGGTCATTTCTTATAATGAATTGCCAAATTATCAGGAGTGTTTTTCTTGTCAAATAGGAAATGGTAATGATGATGACAAAAGAACAACAACAGCATAAAACAAGTTGTATCTTGCCCTGCAGCCAACAGCAGTGCAGCTTTCTCTCTCATGCACACAGACGCCCTTCCCAAGCTGATAATCAGGCATTTATTCCATAAACAATGCTGGAACTGACTTGGGATTTGCCTAACAATGTCTCATTACTAGTGTATGAGCTCTTTTTTTTTTCCTTGAGCTAATGCAATTCGTCAAGGAGAGCAGATGAGGGAGGGAGAGGCAGCGAGGGGTGGGGGTGGAGCGAGGGGAGGAGGACAAAAACACTTATTAATTTGCACGAAATGGAATTAGCAGCGGGGAGTTAGAAGCAGCAGAGTTTCTAATTTTACCCTTGCCCCCGTGCGCCGAAGGTAAATGGAGATTTGTCACACTCCACTTGGCTGGCTCCCCGGCTTGATGAGCTGTCTCTCTTGCAAGAGCCCAACTCAATCTCTAGCATTAGCCACAATGCCAGCGCTCACATCACTGCTGCAGCCCCACAGAGGCGTCAGGGAAGTGGGTGGAAGTGTCATCAGATGCCACATTACACTGGTGACACTGAATAAAAAGGAGGATGTAAGAGGAACTTGTAAGCAATTTGTCCTTCTCATTTTTCCTGCAATTACTGGTTGGATAGATGGTTAGTAGATGGATACGTAGATGTGTGGATGCACAGATTCAATAGACAGAAGATAAATAATATAGAGACGGTGGGTCGGACTTTTTGTATCATAGTCGACATTTTTTGCTGTTTTCAGGCCTAAAATCAACATGGCCGCCTATAGCCAAACACCACATGGCTTTTTAGAGAAAGATTCTTCTAAATGTTATATAAACAATTGGGTAAAATTGAAAGTTATTTATAAAGATATTGTAGTAAACCTGTTGACACTTGACTCACACACTACTTTATATTACATCTAAATACTGGTTTAACATGAAGTGGTTGGTAGATTTAAGGCACTAAATGATCATTTACTACTGAATGAATCATATTTGGACATATCTGTCAGTGGCTTAAAAAGTTAATTTCCCATCCTGGTATTCACACACTCACGGCTCGTGACGTCCATTAATGAATCTAACTTCCCTTCATTGTCTCAGAGCTCCAACAGATCTGGATCAACAGCTTCCATCAGGGTGATCTGTCTGGTCTGTTTCTGCTCCTTTCAGACGTTCTCCTGATATGTTTGGTGGTAGAAAAGTGTTTGTCAGTCGATGGTTTTCGTTTGTTTTCCACCACAATATTTCACGGGTGTAAAACAGTTTAGCTCCGCTTTGGTGAAGAACATCAGGAATTGTTTTTCACCGTCTTTAGCAGTAATTTTTGTTGGTAAATGAGAGACATTAGAATGGGACATGTCTGCATCTTCAGACCAGAAACAGGAAGTGACTTTGGTGACGTACGTGTGTAAGGTTTAGGACTGCTGTGATTGGTGGAACTCACGGGAGGCGGGACAAAATGGTGGAAAAGTTGTGGTGATTGGACAAAACTGCAAGGTGGTGCAGAATTCACGGAGATTGGCTGAATTTGCGTTAATTGTTGCGATCGCAAGGGACTGATTAGAGCTCCTCATATCACATTTCTGAAAGTAGTTTTTCATCTCACACTTGTCTGAGGTGGTTCAGTAACTCGGTATGTGGAACAGACACTTCTCTGCGCACAGCCGCCAAGCTAGCATCTATTACAGCCTGCATGTGAGGCTTTTATGGGTCATCAGTGAACTGTACTATCTTTTATTAGTGAGGCGTTCTGACTACAGTTCCACTCATATTTTACCCGTTTTGCCCTTAAATAAATATAGAATTTTACCTTTAATATTGATCAAAGCAAACATGACTATCAGTATTGCCATATTTGTGCTGCCTTACCAGGAATTAGACCCTTCCCTGAAATAAAACAGCCTTGATTGAAAGGAGAAGCACCTCAGTAACATTACTCTCTGAGTTTTGACCTTTTCATAGACTAATAATGACACAAACCACGGTATGAATGGTTGAAAATCATGGATTTTAACAGAAATGTTACACAGTTTTCTCTTTGCAGGTTTTACTGAGCAATTCTGGGTCATTTTTAAGGTTCTAAATCTACTAAAAGGGTTTTTTTTATGACAGAAAAACTGACTTAGTTTATTTGTCTTGATATTAACGAAGACAACTTAATATAATTGTCACATTGCCCATCCCTAATGGACTGAGGAACAGAAAGACACACATATATTCATAGGCACATGGCTGAATTCCAATAATGCAATCCTCTGGCACCCACAGAGCAGCTAGCATGATAAATAACATGCTGCTAGATAGGAGTGTGGATCAATAACACACATACACACTCACTCACAGCTTCTGGTGAGAGCATCCAGGAGAAAATAACCTGCTAACCCCTCGCCCACCCTGCAGCCTTTGCTCGTGAGACTATTTTTCACAGAGTTCAAAGGGTGCAGTCAGCGATGATGCCGATAAACACGACTGGAGCTTCCATGGTTGTCCTGCCCGTTCGGCTTCCTCTTTACACCAGATAACAAGAGCTGAACTATCGTAGCTCTGCTCAGATGAAGTGCTGCCTCCCCTCCTGCCCTCCGCTGCCTTTGATACATCAGTCAATATAATCTGTGATGATGTGATCAACTGCTGGCAATGCGAGATGGAGTTTTTGGAGCTGTTATTACCTTCCAAATCCCACCTTCCATCTCCATCGAATCTGCGTATAAAACGTGTTTATTGATCACAGTCTGCTTGCACATATTCAGCTCTTTGTTGCTGCACTTCTTCATGTCTGCACCAGAAAGAAAAGGGAGAGAGAAAGAGGGGAGGCGGAGGGAGGCAGGGAGGGGGGAGAACATTGTCATACAGGGCTTTAATTGGAAGCATCAAAAGCGCAAAGCGAGAGTGTTTATCTTTTGGATGTGCTCCTTATTTTGCATGGATATGGTTTGTTTATCCATTTGCCAAAGTTCCTCAAAGCCTGGGTCAGGTCAGTCTGGCTGCAAGGCCACAGACATCCCTCACTGATTAAAAGGAGGCAACCGAAACACACACACATGAACGTACGCACACATACACACACGTACACACTCTGTGCCTGCAGCTCTTGCCTGGCGATAAGGATCCCGATGTGTCTGACAGCGAGGCTGACTGCAGAGTGTGAGGGAATTAGAGGGATTAGGGGGTTATAGAGTAGCGTGATAGCCTCTGGGATGACGGAGGGATTAGCCCGATTATCTCACTCTCTCTCTCCCAGCCAGGCAGGCCTAGTCTGGAGCTGAAAGCTGCCAGATGTGGCACCTACAGATAGAGAGAGGAGGAAACAACCTGAGGGGAGGAAAGGGGGGAGAAAGAGAAAGAGTCGAGGGGGCAAGAGAGGTAAAGAAGGAATGAGAGAGGGAAACGGTTAGTGACGAGGGAGAGGTTACGGAGGATGGGGAGAGAAATGGGAGGAAGTTACGTGGGGAGTGACAGGCGAGGTAATGATAGTGGAGAAAAGGGGGATGAGATAGGAGGCAGAACTCCCTGTTGGCTTGGCTTCACTCTCATTCCCTCCAGTGCTCACCGACTGCCTGCTCGGCTTAATATGGGATTTCATCAAGGTGGTGCTTAGACCAGCTTTACATTTTAATTTGTGGATTTCGCTGGCAGTTTTAGCTCACACCGGGGGCTGTGTACAGTATGTCATCCTCTGTTTGTGCATTTATAATCAGCAGGAATTTGATTCTGGGCCACACTTTGTAGCACTGTCAACTTATTGTCTACTGTTTTGCAAATAGTAATTGTTTGGCAACATTCATGCAAAGCAACTTAATCTCCCGTGACTGCATGCTGTACACATTCAGAGGAGGATTTGACCTGAGTGCCGTGTGCAAACAGCCGGAATATTGAGAAGATCTGCACCAAAACAGTCACAAATCACAGACTGTATGTGTGCATGCATTGAATCCTCACTTTGTCTTGGATGTAGTAAAAGACCGAGTATTTATAGTAAAAGGAATATCAGATCTTCTAATGTCCAGCCGCTGGGGAGGATGTGTTTATGGAACAGCTACAGACTAGCTGTTTTCATCTTCACAGAGAGTTGTCATATGTGCCTTATAGTATTGTTGTAGTAGTGTGTTTGTGTTTGTGTGTCTTGTGTTGTGTTCTGTGGTGTGATTTTGCCAATTTGCAGCAGGCTGTGTGTGAAAGGCTCTCCAGATACAAGAACTGAGCAGAACTAATGACCAGCAGCTACAGTTTGGTACCAATCTTCATGTACGCGTTATTAAACCATATTTTAGTCTGTTTTTCGACACAAACATTGTGTAAACTGAATAGAAAATTACATTGTAGCTTACCTTATTGTGTTTATTGTACTTTTGTGTAATAGCACTGGTTTACATAACGGTAAATTAGTAGATTAGTTGATTAGTCAATCAGCAGAAAATTATTTTACAACAATTTTTAAAATATGACTTATCATTTCAAACAATACCAAACTTTTTCTGCTTGGAGCTTCTTCTTCAGTGCGTTTTTTGTTTTATTTTCATAGCATTTTTCTGTTTTAGACCAAAACAAAGGAACTCTTAGGAGAAAAACAAACAAGACTGCAAATATTGATTATTTTTAATATCAAAAAAGGCCAAAAACTAATTCTCCTGATGAAGGTTTAGCAGTCCAAATGTTTTATTATTAAATGTATTGTTGTTAGACAGTGTGTAGGAGTCTGCTTGAACCTTTTTTGTTGTTTTATAATAAAAATGTCTGATTATTTGGTGTCGAAAATAATCGATATTTGCAGCCTGCTGTTCTTTATCTCTTTGGGTTTAAGTTCCTGGAGTCTAACATAGATAATAAACTCCAGTTCTGTGTACCTTTCAGTCATCGGTATTGATGAAGACTGATTTATCGGATGTGTCGTCACAGTGTCATCGACTGAAAACAGTAATCACCAGTCAGTCACAGCGTCCATACGACCTTTCTGCATTCACTAAATCAGCACATTGAAAGGACACAGTTGTTCCCGCTGTAGATTTTGTATCGATAAAATATCTCCGTTTGTTAAACAAGAAAGAATCCTAATGAGGATCTGAAAAGTTCAGGAAGCCCCAGGAAATGAGATGATGCTGTTTGCCGCTGAGCTCCTGCAGGGTGATGGGGGTTATACGGTGTCTCCACTGCCTAGAATGAGCTCATTAGCAAGTCTACGCCAAGTATAGGCCGTCTTCCTGTCCTGCCGTCCAGTTGTTTTGTTTAGAAGCTGAGACCGGGCCACAGACTGGTGTCAGGTCAGTCAGGGACTGTTTGTTCCTTTGAGTAGAAACCATTTGAACAGTGACAGCTGAGTGAAGGAGGACACTGTCTGCATGTGCGAGCGCTTTGTTCACACCGAAACAATGCTGTTAATTTATACAGTCATACCTAAAGGGCCGCTAACTCGCTGTAAGAACTGCACAGTATCGTAAATGAACCGCTTATTTTAGGCATACAAATGATTGGATTCAAGCAAGTAAGACTAGAAAGTTTAGTTTGGTAACACATAGTCCCATCTAACCCATGTTGCTGCCCACATGAACACATGACAACTCTCTATTAGTTTTATTTTTAGAGGTGTGTAAACTCAAAACTTTAATATTGAGCAACCTAAATCAGAACAACTTTAGCTCATTAAGAGCAACTTTAATTAATGTAGAGCCACTTTAATATTGAGCAACTTCATGTTATTTAGGTTTCACTCAGGAAATGAGAGAGGTGAGCGAAATGCAGCAACAATAGTTTATTTACAATACAATAGTGCACAGAAACTACAAATCCCTACAGTACTCAAAAAGAACCGTAAGAGTAACGGGAACTACAAGGGAACAAAAACCAAAGATCTGCAGTGCCTCTAACAGCAGGAGGACTAAACAAAAACTTCAATAGACTGAAGCTGACCCACGGCAGGTATAACCTGGGCAGGAGAACTCAGAAACTCTGAACTAAAACCGTCTAAACTAGAATCTGCAAGAGCAAAGAACATACTAAAACAAGAGAGCTAAAAGGCTCATGGCATTCTCCATACAAATCAGTATAAACTGTAAACTAAGGAAATCGTCTATAACTGAAGTGACAACAAGAACTATGATGAACTTGACTAGAAACTTTAAAGTGAACACAATATACAAGGAAATCTGGTCTCTAATGCAAAACCTATAATTAACTAAGGTAAGCTGAGAGCTCCAAAAACATTAGGCAAACCACAAGAACTAATAACCCGACCGATCCAGCTCGGACTGGTGCACAGCCAGCAACTGGGAAGAATGGGGGCTGATGCTCAAAAGGCGGAAGCGGTGGCTCGGAGGTGGGTCAGTAGGCAACGACAGCAGGTGGAGGCTGAGATCAGGGCTTATCTGAAGATGACGGAGGGGGAGTTGGAGGAGAGCCAGGTGGCTGACTGAACGGGAGGAAAACCCGCTGGCTGGTGAGCAGGTGAGTCCAGAAATCCCAGAGGCAGGTAATCACACGAGGGGGAGGTAGTCCAGGCTGAGAGGAGAACAGAAAAAAACAGAATTACTAGAGTTCACATAATAACAAAAGGTGGAATGACTCAGTCTGCACTGACTAGTTGCATCAACGATCCAGCAAACAATGAAGAGAAGAGTCCGGCTATATGGTGAAGACGTTGAGGCTGATTGGCTCTGCAGTGTCTGCTCCCACTTCAGCTGATTGCTCTGATGAGGATTTCCTACACCTGCCACTGCTGCCTCAGTGCCACACATTCCTAAAAATGAAACTACAAAGGGAGGGAGGGGCACTACCCAGAACCTGCAGAGGCAGGCCTGACACTTTAACTAATATAGAGCAACTTCAACATATATAGAGCAGTTTTAACTGATGTATCTGGTATATAGCAACTTTAATCTACACTACCGTTCAAAAGTTTGGGGTCACTTAGAAATGTCCTTATTGTTGAAAGTGTGACGACCCTCCACCTGAACACCAGGTGTGCCTGTTTCAGTCGTCACCTGAGTGAGCCACACCTGCGATCGAGTGGCTCAGCTGCACTTAACCTCTCCCACTTCCATTCAAAGGACGGGTCTGACAGGAGACAGGAGCGGCTGCTGCTGCTGCTGTGTGGGGCTCGCTGACAGGAGCTGGTGTCTGTGGAGCTCCAGCCTCACGTCTGGGTTTTGTGTCGTTTGGGCCTTGACGGCATTGTGGACTGCTTTTGGTGGGCAATAAACATTTGTTTTTCACCGCACAGTGGTTGTGTCCGAGCTTTTGTTGCAACTGTGGAGCCGAGTTGTAACAAAAGAAAAGCAGTTTTTGTCATGAAGATAACATTAAATGAGTGATAAATCCAGTGTAGACATTGTTAATGTGGTAAATGACTATTGTAGCTGGAAACGGCTGATTTTTAATGGAATATCTCCATAGAGGTACAGAGGAACATTTCCAGCAACCATCACTCCTGTGTTCTAATGCTACATTGTGTTAGCTAATGGTGTTGAAAGCCTAACTGATGATTAGAAAACCCTGCAGTTATGTTAGCACATGGATAAAAGTGGGAGTTTTACTGGAAAACATGGAATTGTCTGGATGACCCCAAACTTTTGAACAGTAGTGTACTTTCTTGAAAATTTAATACCAGCCGTCTTGTTTTTTAAATTGCTGTTAGTATCACTCTCCCAACAGATCTGGATCAACAGCTTCCATCAGGGTGATCTGTCTGGTCTGTTTCCGCTCCTTTCAGACGTTCTCCTGATATGTTTGGTGGTAGAAAAGTGTCTGATGATTTTTGTTTATGTTCCACCACATTATTGCAAAACAGTTTAGCTCTGCTTTGGTGAAGAACATCAGGAATTGTTTTTCACCGTCTTTAGCAGTAAGTTTTGTTGGTAGACAAATGAGAGACATTAGAATGGGACATGTCTGCATCTTCAGACCAGAAACAAGGAAGTGAATTCGGTGATGTACATGCGTTACGTTTGCACTACGGACTGCTGTGATTGGTGGAACTCACAGGAGGCGGGACAAAATTGCGGAAAAGTTGCGATGATTAGATAGAAATGCAAGGTTGTGCAGAATTCGAGATTGGTTGAATTTGTGTTAATTGTACGCCGCAAATTCGTAGAAGGACTGATTTGTATTCGCTCTGTGGTTTTGAGCAATGTCCCGCTCACAGCAGTATCTGATTGGCTACAGGTCATACTAACAGCCTATCAACACTGCAGGATAAATAATCTAACTAAACCCGTGTAAAACATAAATAAACAAAGACACTCGAGTCAAGTTTTGTGTTGGAGCTATTATCAATCAGTCAATCTGACCTTATTTATATGAGACTTATCATCCAAAATGCTTTACAGAACAAAAGGAAGAAAAAGGCAAAAAAAAAAAAACAATAAAAACTGTACCCCTCACCAAGTATTATATAATGTTATGTTATAAATAAAACAGAGGAACAGAGGAAATACTGTCATAAAATATATACATAGAGGAAACACCAGAGACAGGACTGGTTAACATTCAAAAAAGTAAAATGAGAATAATAAAAGGTGAAATGATAAGGGGTCAAATTTCCTGTAGATGATCAGTCTGTAAACACTGGTATAGCACCTATTGTCCTTGACACTAGTGGAGGTTTGGAGACGCTCAGGTCGGCCTTCATCAGGACTATTTTTAACGCCCATTTTTCTTCTGTTGTCTCACAACCCCGCTGGTGGCTCACACGGCCTGAATATGCTGACAGGGAAAATGAACCGTTATGTCTTATACAAAAGCCCACAAACCCAAAAGCCACAAGTAGCAGCTTTTCTGAACCCAGCGCTCCTCCTCCTCCTCCTCCTCCTCCTCCTCCTCCTTATCATCATCTTCATCCTCTTTCTCCTGCACTGACACATTTAAATCACACGTCTGCCTGAATAATCCGACGGACCGGTCGGCTCTTTGCTGCCTCTTCTCGGCAGGTTTTCAGCAAACGTTAAAGTGTTTTTGTCTTTTCTGTCAGTTTCTCGTTGCGTTTGGGAGCTCGTTTCGGTGCAGATATGTGACGCAGGAACTGTAACACCACATGCAGTTGTGGGTTACTGTATTCTCTGGTGGCTCACATCTACACAGGATGTGCCGACAGAGCTGCTTGAAGGTTTTTTTTTTTGCGGTGAAGTGGATAGATTGTTTCCGTGCAGTTTGTTTGTGCATACGTGTGTGTGTGTGTGTGTGTGTGTGTGTGTGTGTGTGTATGTGTGAGCAAGTCTGTGCTCTGTAAACAAGATTTGCTTCTGCCCTCAAACCATGGCCGACAGAGCGCTCCTATGTGTACGACGGCTGCACAACATTTCGTTTTTTCTTTTCCACGAGTTATTGGGTATGTTGGGTTGTCATGGCAACTGGTGAGACGTTGTTCACTGTGATTCCTTTCCTCTTTCTTCTCAATAAAGAAAAGAAGCAGGATGCAAATTGACTCCCCCTCCCAGCCAAACTAAATCAGATAGACGTAAGTGGAACTCGTCGCTCCAGACTCTTGTTTATTCCTCCAAACAGACGTAAGAAGCAACAACCTGCACAGAAACTTCGTCTGTTTTTATGTTAATTTGCGTTCTGTTATTAAGTTGGGATTTTTGACAACTGGGTACAGAAAACATTCAGAAAAACCACAAATTACTGCACAGAAAGCCGATATATTTCCGTTTATATTTGGATGCTCCTTACTCTTAATGAATATTCCGTTTTCTGGAGCCAAACAACCAAAACGACTGGACTGAGCAGAACTAGACTATAAATGATCTCAGTGTTTTTGTTTTGTTTTGCAGCTATTTGTGTTTATTTTTTTTTATCTTTCTTTCATTGTTTTCTGTCTTAATGTGGTCATTTTGTGTCACTTGTAGTTGTTTTGTTTCTATTTGCATTTATTTTTCATCAGTTTGTCTTAATATTTTGTCTTTTTTCATCAGCTTTAACCTCTTTCTGGTCATTTTGTGCATCTTTGTAGGCGTTTGTTAGTCTTTTCTGTTGTTTTGTTTCTGTGTTTGCATTGGTTTTGCATCTGTTTGTGTTCGTTTTACATCTCTTTTCATCAATTTTGAATTATTACAGGTCATTTTGTGTGTATTTTTTATTGTTTTGTGTCTTTCTGTAGTTGTTTTGTGTCACTTTCTGCTCTTTTTGTGTGTCTTTGTAGATGTTCATGTCTCTTTTTTGGCTGTTTTGTAGCTCTCAGTATCTTTTTTGAGTCGTTTTGTGCGTCTTTTTGTGGTTTTGTTCCATTTTGCATCAGTTTTAATCACTTTCTGGTCATTTTGTGTGCATTTTTTCATTGTTTTATGTCTCAGTATATGGGTTTGTCTTTCCGTTGTCATTTTGCTGCTCTTTTTGTGTGTCTTTGTAGATGTTCATGTCTCTTTTTTGGCTGTTTTATAGCTCTCAGTACTTGTTTTGAGTAACTTTCCTGTTGTTTTGTTTGTGTTTGCATCTGTTTGTGTTCATTTTCCATCAGTTTTAAACTCTTTCTGGACATTTTGTGTTTGTTTTTCAGTTCATTTTTTTTATCATATGGGTTCTGTAAAGCATCTTGAGACACTTTGACCTGTAATTGGCGCTATATCAACAGAATTGAATTGAACTGAATTGAATTGAGCACATTTCTCCTCTCATGTTCCTCTAACATGTGTCATCTGCATGTTTGCCCTCCTTTGACCTAAATCGAACTTTTCCCTCTATCTGAGCATGTGCGACGCCATCAGAGTTGTCGCTGTAATCTAGATGATAAGTCAGAATGGAAGCAGATGAGTTTCTGCCTTATCTTCCCGCCGCTAAGTGCTGCAGTTTGTCTCGGTGCAAAGTGTCAGAGCACTTTCACACATGCACACATGCTTAGAGAGGCAAACAAATTGGTTCACACACTGCTTACATCCACCATATCTGATATGTCTTTCGTGTGTGTGGAGGCATGTCTGCATGTGGTCACTGATGTGTGCAGACGGCAGACGTGCTCTTCTTGTCTGGCTGACGTGGTTTGAGGCCGCTGACGACCGCACGGCAGAACGTCACGTAAAAGCTGCAAAAACCAACGGGCAGAATTGAGAAAAACACTCCAAAGTTGTGCATTGATCACAATATGAAGGAGTACTGATAGTTCTGTGTTATGAGAGTGTGTTTTTTAGTAAGCAGACCTTCTTTTTACATTTATGCTGCCTAAACTGACATTCTAACACGTCAAATATTCACCAAAACAATGAAAGTATTCAAATGAGGGCCAGGAATTAATATCTTTGCATTTAGTATAGTCATTTAAGGATGCAACGGCATTTGTAGCGATTTTTTTTTTTTAACATTTAGTCCAAAAATGTCAGAAAATGTTATTACACTTCCAAAGCCTAAGATAGCAAATACTCAGCTTGCATGTTTTATCTGACAAAAAAACAAGCCAATATTCACACATGAAAAACTTCAAACAGTTAAGTAGTTATTTTCCGTCTGTAAATAAATGGACTAACTGTCAGTTTAATGTAAATTCTGAACTTTTTTCTCTTTTTTGTGCAAAAAGTCAAACAGTTTAACAAAGAAACAGAGTGAGAAACACAGACAGAAAGAAAGAAAGAAGGTGTGGAGAAAATAGGCTACCCCTACACAATTGCATAACTGTGACCTATAATACACCGCAACCAAGACGAAGAACAAAAGTGGGATGGAAACTGTGTGCATGTGAACACTCACTCACACACACACACACACGTCTGTGGGTGTGTAAATGTGCATCGATGTGCAAGATGACACATTGTATTTCAAATGTGTAAAATAGAGCATTGGAAGTGTGTGTGTGTGTGTGTGTGTGAAGTACACACCTACAAGATTTAGATGTATTGGTTTCCGTCTTTTTGCAAACGGTGCTTCGCAGGACGCCCTGATCGCACATTGTTTTTGCTGCGCTGCTCGCCCACAAACCCGCAATGACAATCTCATGGCTAAGTTGTCAACATCAATACATTAGAGGGATTGTTCATCGCATTGTTTTCTGATCAAGATGGATTACTCTTCATCAGCCGCTCGCCGAGGTTTACGTTCGGAGATATGAAATCACGTTGATGCATTTGATGGAATAGTGAGGCTGAGGGATTTTAGATTGAGATCTCTGCGCCTTATTGAATTTCTCAGGGGTGAATCAAATTACTTTTTTTTCTTTTTTGTCAATGCACTGAACAAGCTGTAGGCTCTCGGCTTCTTCATTTCTCTGTTTGTGTTGTTTGTCTTGTAAAAACAGAATAACGTTCTTGCAGCTTTTGTATCTGTAAAGGGGGCCTAAAGCACAAAAAGCTTCACCAAAAAAAAAAAAAAAAAAAAAAAAGCTTTACATTTGGACTCCCTTTCACTTATCCTTTACTTCTGAGCACATTTTATTTGCTGCAGCGGAGAGAAAGGGAGCAAATTGAGCCTTAAATCTAAACATGTGACATGAGAAGAGAATGGCAGTGCCGACAGGCCCCGGACCACCCACAAGCACTGCGGCTTCCCTCTCACTGAATGTGGACTGAATTAGACGCTGCCTCAAACCGTTACCCCAGAGCTTTTATTAACCACACTGGAACCAAATGCATCTGCGGCCTGTTCCGACTTCTCTTTTCCACTCCATCCAGCGTGTGTTTCTAATATTGAGGAAGCAGTGAGTTAAGGTCTTAGAAATGGAGGGCGAAGGAAACACGTCGTCGTGTGCGTTTAGATACACAGTCTGTCTGTTTAGGGTGAAGTTGTGTGACACATGCAGTATTACCACAGGAAGACAATTTACTGCATTTACTCAGCGTACTATTACCAAAGTGTGTGTACATGTGTGATGCCACTGCGAGCGTGAATTTGTCTAAGCTGAGTGTCTGCGTGCGAATGAAAACGACACAAAATGAAGACAGACTTAACCTTCGTGTTATCCTGCGGGTTTGAAAATGTGGGAAAAAATGGTTGATTTTTTTGTGAATATTCTTAAAGAAAATATCAGATGTTTTACTGATATATATGGAATCACTTCAGATATTTTTAGGATTTTTTTGAAGATTTTTACTCATTTTTTGAAAATATTTACAAGAACTTTCTTGCAAAATTTGTAGGATTTTTTTTTTAAATAAAATTTTTTTAAGGAATTATTGGAATTTTCTTCCTGAAGGTTTTGCAAATTTTCAGAACTTTGGGGAATTTTTTTGCAGAATTTTTGGATTTTTTTCAGACAAGGAAACAATATTTTTTGGTGCCCATAAATGAAGACAACAGGAGGGTTAAATCAATCGTGTGTGTGTGTGTGTCTCTGTGTGTGTGTGTGTAGATGTGTGTGTGTGTGCAGGTGTGTGTGTGTGTGTGTGTGTGTGTGTGTGTGTGTGTGTGTGTGTACATGGACCATCTGTACGACACACACTTCAAATCTGCATTGTATTTGCATGTCATTATGTGCACTACAAATGTTTATTTGCAAAGATGCACAACACACACGGGCAAATATTAAGATAATGTGCACTCACGGCTTCCTATGGGCACAAACACACACATCCCACACAAACACACACTTACTTAGCTGCGGTGGAAAATGACTGGAGTCCCATCCACGCCTGTACGGTGGTGGAGAGAGGGAATGGGCTATTTGTGGTGTCCTGCTGACTGGACCGAAGCAGAGCAGAGCAGAGCAGAGCAGAGCGGAGCCGTGGTGAAAGAGGAAAGGAGTGGGGCGTCATTAGGCTCCACGCCAGAGACCTCCATTTATTCTCAGTGCCGTTAGAGACACACAGCAGGAGGGATCCGAGCCGCACTTCACCTCACATCACACAGGTGAAAAAAGAAAAGTTACAGAGCATTAAGGATGGAGGAGATGCAGGTTCTAAAAATAGTTTATGCACTGGGAAAAATGCCCCTCTCAAAACAAGAAAAAAATTTATTTCAAGGAACTTTTACCTTGAAATAAGTGAAAAACGTAAGTCAGACATGCAAAAAAAAAATAGTTTATCACTCAAAAATAGATTTTTGCTTTCATGTAACCTCCTAATTTGAGATGCATTAAACTTATTTTGAGTTTTCTTGTAAAATTCAACTCAAAACAAGATAATTTCAAGATTGTTTGACTTAACAAGATATTTAAGATGCATTGTCTTAAAATAGTCCCTCCATCTGCTGAAATGTCTCTTGTTAAGTGAATTTATCTTAAATCAAGTGGGATTAGACATTTTGACTGAAAAAAAGACAAACAGACTTGGTAAGATTTAGAGTTTTTGCAGTGTGAAACTCTAATTTTACTTTAGCGCAGCAGGATTCGAGTCTCCTGGATAATTTAACATTTAAGCTATTACGTTATCAGTGAGAAATATTTCACATTTCGTTGTTCCTTCTTGCACTGCAGAAAAATATTTAACAGTTTGAATTTTTTTCAATAATGTACTACTATTTTACAGATTTTTACTGTGAAATTGTTAAATTACAAATTAAACGTCAGAAAGTCACAAATAGGAATTAATTCTTTTACAGTGAGTGACTGTGGAAGAAAACAGAATTATTTTACAAATGTTTTTTTCTGTTTTTGAATGTTACAGTATCCCACTGTTTTATTACTTTTTTTCCTTCAAGCCAGATTTTCACTGTTATTATTATTCAAAATATTTTTACATATTTTAATCATACAAGGAAGAAAAAAAATGTATTTGGGGTAAATATCAGGGGCTGTGCTGTTCTGGTACCAATCACAGAAGAGCAGCAAATCCAGCTTCCACTGTATTTGTGATGTTTTTTCGTGGTATTCCACAGGAAGGACCGAAGCAGCGTCTAAACAGACCCGAGTGACATTTGCAGATATGTTTACATGCTGTTTAATGTGCTGCAGCTGAGCAGTTAATTAGCTCTGTAACCTGTAAACTGAGCCGTGCACTCTGTGAATGTTTGTACGGCGGCTTGTTCACCAAGGTTCATGTTTGTACATTAGATAAGATGGAGACATGAGCGGGGAAACTGACGTGGGCTGCTGTTTAAGCCCGTTGTGCCGGCTGTTTATCGGTGTGAATGCCCGGTAACATTACTGCTTTATGGAATCGTGACACGAAATGACAAAACCGAGACACCAAGTAACAAAATCGAGACACAAAATGACAGAAACAAGACACAAAATGACAAAATCAAGACACAAAACGACAAACCGAGACACAAAATGACAAATTCAAGACCCAAAAAGACAAAAACGAGACACGAAACGACAAAATCGAGACCCAAAATAACACAAACAAGACAAAAAATGACAAAAACGAAACACGAAATGACAAAATTGAGACACAAAATGACAGAAACGAGATGCAAACGACAAAATCGAGACGCGACAATATCGAGACACAAAATGACAAAATCGATCCACACAGTGACAAATCGAGACACAAAACGACAAACCGAGACACAAAATGACTAAAACAAGAACCAAAACAAGAAAATCGAGACACAAAATGACAAAATCAAGACCCAAAATGACAAAAAAATTTTTTTAATAATCTCATTTTATTATTGTTTAGCTCATTAGAAGGTGGTTGTTATTAAATTGGGACGGTTATTTAGTTGACATTTTACTGATATCCAGTCATTTTTTATTAATAAGTGATTGTTTCCATTATAAATAATGATGGAATTTGTAAAGACATGATCATAATGAACATAAATAACATGAGTTTTATGTAGAAATGTATGCAAGATATATCCCATGGACTTCAAAATCCCTGTTATAAATTGACCCATGAGTCACAGAAAACGTTGATGCTAAATTACAGCCATAAGCTGTCTATAAATGATGGACGTGGCCGCCATGATGTCACCTGTTGGTTTGCGGAAGCCTCCAGTTTGGCATTTTGGGAATTTGAAACCGTACGCAATGAGCTCGGGGTGGATCTGAGGACTCTTTGTTCACCTACCTGTCAATTACAAGGTAGCCCCGCCCTAAAACACCACCTGCTTTATTGTCTGCTTTACTCTGAATGGGACCATAATTTACAACACTCAAAAAGACTTCAAATTAGTGATTGAGACCATAAACTCGTTAGAAAATATTTACTGAGATAACAGCTTTAAATGACATGTGTGGTCATTTTCTCACAGAGCATGTTTCTGCCACCCAGAGGTGCAGTTGTCAGACATTTCTGCTTTAGCTTCACTTTCAGAGGCTACATCCGTCTTTTATATACCATGTATGAGCAGCACTCGGAAAAAGAACTAATTTAATTTTATGTTCTCATGGTTGATGCCTCAAAATACTACCCATGAGCCACAGGAAGCTTCTCTGTGACAAAGATGCCAACCAGAAGCATAAGTCACAGCAAACTCGCCTTTAAAAGCTATAAATAAATAAAAACATCCCCTCTAATGCGAGCACACGCCAAGCCTTGTGGGCACGAAGAGTTTAAGGACGTTTCTGGAGCTATTCTGCACGTTCATCGTTGCATTAGACGACTTACTGTCACAGTTTGAGTTTTCTGCTTTTCGTCCCTAAAGTCGTCCTTCCTCTCTACCAACAAATGAGCAGAAACAAAAGCGACAACGCCGCGGCAGCAGTATTGATTTCAATCTCTGCGGTGTTGTGCTGCTTGGCCTGCTTTTATGAGCGGCTATAAAACAACAGCGAGGAGATGGCCTGGATGCTTTCCATGTATTACAATCAGAATTTATAAATTGCCCCATTACCCACCTTTCCACTGGTTACTCTTGGAACATTAGCAATTATTTTCACATGGGTCACAATCATAAAACCAATAATCTGGTGATTTAAAGCCGTGGTAGAGGAGCTTGGCTTGCAGGCTTCCTGAGGCTCGAGGCCTTTTAGACGTTGATCTCAGGCCGGCTTGTGAGGACAAATTGCTTCTTGGTTTTTCTAAGGAGAGAGATTGAGGGAATCGAGAGAGTGACTTTGCGAAAGAGCAGAATGAGATCATCCCAGTTCAAGTGTGGGTGTCTGCTTAGGTGAAGTAGGTGAAGTTAGGAAAGCGTGTGAGATCACTGCGCTGCTGTGAGTTTTATTCTAGAGTTCTGTGCATTTCTTCGAATTTCTTGGATTTGTCTCAAGGTGCGCCATCTTTCTCACCACTTTCTGTTTGGATTTTCTTCTCTATGTGCTTAAACGAATGGATGTCGGTTTAGGAAACGCTGAGGCGGGCTGCAGCTTCCCACTCGGTTTGTGCTTATGGAGATGGATGGCTGCAGGAGGTGGTGGGAGGAGAGAGGCCTCTGCTGCACGGCCAAACTCCTGATGACTGCCCACCCACCCATCATCCCATTACTACTCCTCTGGGAAGGAAAGAGAATGAAAGACAAAGCGAGGGAACGGGAAAACGAAGAGATAAAGTAATTCAGTTGTGAGGATGAAAGTGATGGAGAGAGCTTGGTGCAGAGATGGGGTGAAGGAAATGGAAACAACAAAGAAAGAAGTGAGCAGAAGGCAAGACAGGAGGAGAAAATAATATGAAAAACAAAACGAGAGGGAATTCACAGATGGGAGGGAGATGCAGATGCACGAGTTAAGTGATAGTGGTGGATTAAGTAAATAATTAGTGTGTTGGTATTAGTACTACTAAACATGTTAGCATTTTAATGTTGCAGCTGTTGATGTTTGATCATACTTAGTGTTCCAAATATATTTCATTGTCAGCATAGGTTGTTAAATTAGTAGTAATTATGAATGTCAGTTAAATGTTGTACAGCAGAGCACAAATTAATCAGGGCTCTACACTCTTTCCTTGCTGAAC
This sequence comes from Amphiprion clarkii, assembly GCA_027123335.1. Lineage (NCBI taxonomy): Eukaryota > Metazoa > Chordata > Actinopteri > Pomacentridae > Amphiprion > Amphiprion clarkii. The sequence goes on along the minus strand of CM049567.1, from coordinate 1,747,537 downwards.
ATCTCTTTATTGGAGGCACTATGATTTACAGACGCTCCCTAAACGTCTCACATGCAAGCTAAGGTATGTGCTTATTAGTTGGATGTGCACGGAGAAGCCTCTAGTCTCCACTCGGTTACTGCAGCAACTTTTTCAATGGTAGATTTACCCAAGTTGATGGTCTGGTTTCAGTAAACACGGTGTATAAATGTATGTTTTGCAGTGAATCACATTTGCTTAACTACGGAAAACCAAAATTGTAACTTCATCTCTCTCCTCGTTTAGTTTTTTTTTGTAATAATCAACTATAGACTGCTTCATTTGTGGAACACGGTGCCAGCTAAATGGTTATTTATGCATCATGCAAGAACTGATGATTGAGTCACTAAAGAAGAAAAAACAGGCTACTATTTTCAACCACAATAGCTTATGCAGTAGCTGCTAGTGCTAGCCTAAGGGGATACCAAAACTGGTATTTAATCGATACACATTTAAAGTACACATTTTTTTGGTCAAAATTTAGAACATGAACTGTAACTCACAACTTTGTTTAAATACAGTTGTTTATTTATTCATGTCTTACACCTATATAATTAAAAAATACATTTTTAACATGTATTCTTCACTGTTAATTGGCTTTTACCCCTCACGTGTAACCAATCAGCTGTGGACAGGACATTGCTGAAGACCCGTAGTGACTAATGACAGAGTGAAAGTAGTCTGTTTCTAAATCAACTTACTTGATCAGAAATCAATTTAAGAAAAATAACAGCATCAATAAAAAAAGCAGAAGATCAGATCCATCAATCGGCCAGATTGATAAAGTATGCTTAAAACTGACATCATCCAAATAATTGTAAAGTTACATACTGGCTGTTGGTACTTTTATGGTTCTTTATCCTGGATAAAGTGGTAAAAAGCAGTGCAAGAATTCGCACAAACAGTTAAGAAAAGCACACACAACTATACCCAATAATTAAATATGTTTGCTTGACTAAATTATGGTTGTGTGATTTCCCTGGAAATGAATACAGGAGGTCCTCGGTTTACGACGTCCTCGGCTTACGGCGTTTCGTTGTTACGTCGAACTGTTTACAGGCCGGTCCTCGGTTTAACGTACGTTGTTTTGTCGTTACATCGGAACTGGTTCAGTGGAAATAGTTGGTGAGTGGAGCGGATGAATACTGTATGTACAGTCGTAACATGGCGCTATAAGACAGCTTTGTTTACATTTGCCGCCACATTGGATTATGCTACATTCGCTAACTTCATTATGGCTCCCAAGCGTAAATCAGACTTACAGTTTACATTTTCACTGCTATTTCACCGAGTTGTGTTTCAGTGTGAGCTAATGACTGTTTTTGTTACTGTAGTTGTACAAATAAGTAAACTGATCGATATCGTGGTGCACGTAACGGCTTTGTTTACATTTTCACCAGAGTTCCGGCTTAAGGCAAAAACCGACTTACGTAACACCGTAGGAATGGAACTCAGATGTAAGTCGAGGACCCCCTGTATATAATTTAAATGATTCAGATAGTGTTTTTAAACCTTTATGTTTTCAAGTTAATTTATTTGACTGAGAACTATGCAATGCAGGTGAAATGTGGTGACATATCTATATGAGCACATCCCTTATGTACACATGGGTGCTTGTTCAAAGGCCATTGCCGTCTCCACTTACAGAATACTTAAAAAGATGTAGTCATAGAGGATGACCTATAACTGCCAAGGGACTGCAACCATTCTCTTTTGAACCAGTTATCCAGACTCCATTTGCTGGCTCAATATATAATTGCGGGACTTTTTGTAAACATAATTCACAGGTATCATAGTTGACATTTTTGCGTATCTGACCACATGAAATTTTCACGCACAGAGGAAGTGGTTGCATATGTGACCTTTTTAGTTGAACTCCGAAGTCTATAAAACCTTAAAGTACAGCACAAGTGACTTCAACTTGTACTTAAGAACAGAGTAAATGTACTTAGGCTTGTTACTTTCCACCTCTGGGAGAAGGGAGGATGTGGAAGATGTAGGAAAAGATGCCATGTGTGTGGAGACAGGCTTCTGTAACTCCAGTGACCCGCCAAAGCCCCATGGCAAACTCATTTACACTGAGTGACAGCACAGTGTGACATCCAGGACACATGGGAGGCCACACACACACACACACACACACACCATTTGGAGGTCGTTCTTGTCAAGTTAGTCGCCACGGCCTTCTGTTTTGCATCCATTTTACATGTATGTATGTACATGTATTTGTATCTCACATGTGAATAATGCATCATTCCATCATTATATTCATACAGACTTTTTACATCAGGTCCTGACTTGGTGTCATCTAAGTCAACGTTTGGCCCACGGGGGCCTGGTGCTGGAGCTCAGAAGTCTTCTGTATGGCCTCTTGTTTTTATATAGAGAGGGAAGCAGTCGGGTGATGCATCATGAATTTTCCTTGAACTGCACCATAACCCAAAACTGCCACTCACTCAAGCCTGAAGAGAGTTGAGTCTTTTTCTGGCCCATGACAGACACAGGACGCTCTCCTGCTGGCAGTTATTTAAAGATAACTCGGCTATTTTAGAAGCCTGGGGTCTGTCTGAACAAGGGTGAAGTCTCTCAGTTGTGGGGATGCAACAATCTTGGGATGTTTTTTTTTCTTCTTCTTCTTAATTTGCCTTTAAGTGTGGGGAGCGTGCACAAACCATACACAGAGACACACATGTTCTCATTAAAATACATAATGTGAAGGCAGGGATGCATGTGCATGAGAGGGAAATTAAGATGCGCAGCAGGAAACACACATAAGCAAACAGTTATATGTTTGCAAAAATGGCCACAGACGTACACACACACACGTAAACACACACATTCGCATGCACACAGTGTGGTCCGGCCCTTGGCTCCCAGGCCTGTAATGAAGCCTTAGTAAAGGTCTACCGAGGAGGCTGGAGCAGTCAGCCAAGGCGGCCTGCGGTCTCATTCAGACAACCACCTCGCCTTCGCCAGCGACCCAAGCCTCAGTGTTCAGTCACTGGGTGGGATGGTCAGGAGATCCGATCCAGCCGAGCAGAGGGTGGAGGTTTGAGGAGGACGGCTCCAGATGTGGTTACTGTGGGACACCATGAAGGGCCATCACTTATTCGGTGCCACAAAAGGGCAAATGCGGCCTTTCCTGTTCTCTACCCTGGTCTCCCGGCTTTTGCTGATGAGTGGAGCTCGCCACAAACAAGACACTACAGAAACCCAAAGTCCAGTAAGAAAACTTGACAAATCCCCGTCATTTCCACAACAACAAACCCTCCAACAGTGTTTCAGAGTGGGGCTCGGGCTATTAACAGATGTGGATTCCTCTCACTTTCCACTGGCACGACACACGTCTTTACAAATACACAAACACACACTCACACACACAGACTGGCTTCACCACAGCGGCTTCCTCCATACACACAATACACCCACCACAATGACCTGGCGAGGCCTCCACCACGATGCAGCGTATATTTACTCCACAGCAATTTACCCTTGGATTTGACAGCTCATCGTTTATGCCACTGTGGCGTTGCAGGGGCACCACTCCCTGTCTGTCAGTCCGTCTGTCAGTCCGGCCCGTCAGGAAAATGGCAAACGGCAAGAAAATTGGCAAACCGGCGACAGAACGCTGATGCTGGAAGTTGAGTCAGAGGTGTTTTGAGGTCGCAGCGGTAGTTGACAAGTTGTCTTGTTGGTGTTTGGCAAAAACAGTGGAGATTTTTTTAACCCAAGCCCTACAAGGCACAGTTGTCTTTAACGGTTCATTTAACTTTAAATATGATCTGTGTTAATGGACTGCATTCTGGATGTCAGTGTTGATCCGTCAGTGGGCAGCTCGGTTGGTCCAGACTGAATTACCTCAGTGACTACTTTGAGCTTTTGTGTAAACATTCATGGTCTCCAGAGGAAAAAGCCCTCTGACTTTGGCAGTTTCCTGAATTTTCCTCCAGCACCACCATGGGGGCCACCTGAGAGCTCCACAGACAGTGGATGTTTTTAAAAAAGGCCTAAAGACCTTTCTTTTTAACAACTTTTTAACTCTTAATTAAATGCGTCTCTAAAGTTTCTATTTTTTATTGTTATTTTATCTGATTGTTTTGTTTTTATCCGTTTTATATCTTCAATGTAGCACTTTGATATTTTGCCTAAATGAAAAGTGCATTACAAATAAAATTTTTTATTATTATTATTATTATTATTATTATTATTATTATTATTATTATTATTATTATTATGGGGGTGCATGTTTTGAATTTTGTGAAATATCTCAACAGCCATAATGTATGCATGTTTTGAGGCATCACATTGGATTTAGTTAAGTTAAATGGCCAATTTTGCAAAACAGTTTTGATGCTGACTTGAGGTGGTTTTTCACTTTTTTGAAAAAAGGTTGGTCGGGGATCACATGATGCACTGACCTGAGCAGACATGAAAGTACCAGCTCCCTGCTGAGTTGCTCTAAACTTTATTTTTCAACCAATTTTGTCCCAGTGGAAGGCTCCGTTGGGTCCACGTTAGATTTATAATGTCACTCGACACATTTTTTTGCGCACTCTGGACAGAGTAAGTGGAAGAAACAGGAACATAAACAGAAAGCTAAAGCTAATGCTACAAAGACTAACGATAGCCCAAACGACGAGCCTGAGCTGGCGGACGATGCAGTGTATGTGACTGACCCCACTGACAACGAGTTAAATGAACAAGACAAACGTATTGTGGACTGTGTTACTGCGAACATTGAGAAGATGCTGGACAGCAAACTGGCCAATGTGATTAAACCAGTTAGCAAACTTTCTGGGAAAATCGACGGCCTACGACAGGGGATGGGAACGGCTGAGCTGTGCATCTCAGACCTCGAGGACGATCCGGTGGCAACAGCACCATGGGTGAAATATCTGGAAGGTCAACTACAGAAGGCATTAGATCGTCTGGAAAGCTTTGAGAATCAAAGTCGACGTCAAAATCTGAGAATTGTTGGACTTAATGAAGGTATGGAGGGCCACACACTGGTCGAATTGTTTGAAAAATGCATACCAGATGTGTTGGATATGCGGACCAACTACAGAAAGCTGGACAGAGCCTACCGAATGGGTCCACCAACAAGACTTTCTGGTAAACAGGGACCGAGAGTCGTCCTGGTGAGGCTGCACGAATACACCGACAAGCAGAAGATCCGACAGGCAGCCAGAAACAGAGACACACTAAACATCAACAAACATCAGAATGTGTCATTCTAGCAGGATTTTTCTATGGAGGTTGTGAGGAGGAGGAAGGAGTCGCCAATGTATGTAAACAACCACTGTAATCTTCCACTCCGATGGCACCAGCTCTTCATTCTCCACCACAAAGGAAATCAATGAATACGTCAGCAGCATATCTGCATTTAAATAACTGGTGGTTCTCTGGGTAACCACATTGGGCAGCTTCAGGTGTGATTGTTAAATGCAGCATAACATAAAAACAGTTGGTCATAATGGAAAATGGAAGCAGTTCTTTCGAATAAGCTCTGACACAGCATGACTGATCAGCTGTTTCCATTTCTTTAATTATCTTCATGTCCAGACAACACTGAACATGACAGATTCCAGGTGACATCGATTGATTAAAAATGATTCCTAAACACTTATCTGTATTTTTCTCTCGATGAACAGAGTTTGGTTTGTGTCTTCTTCTTGTTAGTTGTTGGCAAACAGCTGGTTTATTAGAGTCATGTGTCTATGCTGCCACCTATTAAAGACACTACACGGTTCAGTTAAAGTTTATTTACATCAGAACAGCTGCTGGAAACAAACTTTGTTTGAAGGTAGTTGTCACTGGATGGGTTGCCGATAAAATTAAAAGCAATTTTGACTTTTCATTGACCCCATGTTCGGGGAAAATGTTTGATTTTTCAAAAATTTGACTGAATATCTGTAAAGCTAAAGACATTAGTCTCTGCTGTGCTTTGCATTAGCTGCTAACAAGCTAAATTAAATTTGCAAAGAACAGTTGTTTTCTTCAGGTGTTTTCTTGACGTTTTGATTAGTTGTTTGGTCTGTAGAATGTCAGAATATGGTGAACAATGTCAGTGTTTAGCCCACAACACAGAGATGATAAATTTGCTATCAAAGGGGAAGGAAGAAACTGGGATATTTTCACATTTAACAAGCTGAAACCTGAGAAATTTGACTTTTTTTCTTTCTTTTTTTTAAAAAAAAAAAAAAAAGACTTTATTGCACCAATTAATCGTTTGATTGATGAATCCATTATTCCATGCATTTCTGTTGTGCTGATATATATTTTCCAAATGCACAGTTATAGGGATGGATTATTTCTGACATATTAACATTCCTGTTTTTTAGCCTTACTGACCTCACGCCAACATTTCTGTGGCTTCATTTTTACCGTTCAAATTACAGACAATGAGCACCATTCAATACTTACATTTTAAAAATATCTGACAATGAAATGACTTTTGCATTTCTGTTGTACAAAAAGTAAGCTTGACCCTGAATTATGGATTTTGTGTCCCATTACACCCTGATCTTATCCCTGAGGCTTAGCTTGATGTGCAGCGGTATTTAGCTGTCAACAAGTTATGTCTGAGAAACGTTTCCTTCTCCTTTCTCTGCTTCTTCTGTTAACCGCACTTTTACATTCATCATCAGCGCCGCTGGATTGTAGGTTGATGTAGCAACAGCATTGGACATGTCTGGATGTCTTATTGAAGTAATTAGCCTGTCTTAACCTTTAATCTCACTAAATTCCTCTGCCTCACCAGATGAGACGCCCTTGGCCTTGCTCAAAATTGTCAATTATGCCTGTCACATGGAGAATGGTAACCAAGCCAATTTCCTCTTTCCCTCTCTTTCTTCTCTTGGATTGCTTTGTCTTCCTTTCACACTGATGTTTTTCTGCCCTCTTTTCATTTTGTCACTGCAAAAGCCGATAGCTGAAAGGGCATAGAAGGCTGCCGCTTTTGTGCGACTATAATTGCACATTTCATAATGACACTAAGCAGACATAGACACAGATAAATAGAAAAGGATAAGAGAGGGAGAGCTACCGAGTGGGAGATTGTGTCTCCGGAGTACCCTGTGTTTCCAGCTTAATTGATGACAACCGCAAGTGAAGTTTGGAACATCTGAGCTCCATTCTGTCAACATTTCTAGGAAGTGAGACAGCATGGGCTCACTCATACCGGGATGATGTTAAAGTAAGAAGCTATGTTTTGTCCAAATCCCTGCAGTTGTGGGGATGGACTGTTTCATGCACATAGCAATCTGCAGGAGGCTAATTTAAAGACGCCCGTTTCCCGTAGTAAACAAAGCATTTACAGCCTGTGTGGCAGCCGTCAACAAGTTTACAGTGTTGTTGGGCTCAGTGATAATGCTGAAGATTTAAAGGCATAACTCTAAGATGTTGTAATTAAGAAACAGGTACTCTGTGTTTTTATACGGTCAGAAGTCGAGGGTGAAGTGAAAAGCGACAGCAAGTGCTCCCAGCTATGAATTATAAAAGGGAGGGGAAAAAAATGTGTCTCCTTTGACTGCATGTTGCTTAATTCTCTCTCTGGGCTCTGGCAAGCCAAGCCCGATGTTAAGTGGCTTCTTGAGTTTATCCAGCGAGGTCAGAGGGAAAATAAAAACATCACGCGAGAGCTACAATTACAGCCCTCGAACATGACAAGCGTCTGTTTTTGTGCTTTTGACTGAGGGCCCACTTTTAATGGTCGGTTCTGGCTGCAAGATAAACAAACAGTCATAGGGTTAGCACAACCCCCGTCTACAAGCGCTAGCCAGCCCCAGCCAGCGAGACAGCCAGAGAAGCTAAACTCTGCTGCAGCATTAGGCAGCAACAGCAGAAGCAGTGGTGGTTTTGGCGGCAGGGTAAATTACAGCATGGAGCAAAGCTGTGGTTTGTATACAGCATAGTCACACACTCTCTCGCTTTTCCTTTCACTCTTTCTCTCTCTCTCGCTCACTCTCAGACCCGCTCTGCTCTCTACTCTCCTCTCAGGAATTGACTAAACCTTTCAGGCATATATGTTGAGGCACATATACCGTATGCAGACATGCAGTCACTTGGGTGGGCTCTTCCCACAGGTGTCTCCAAAACAAGGCCAGCAATCATCATCGCCTCTGGCAAGACTTCCAACCTACAAACCTACTGACCTCATCAAGAGACCAGTAATCTCCTAAATTATCAGTTCCAAATCCTGCGGGAAAGTCTAAGCTAATGGGATCTCATTATACGGAGCATGAAAAGAGTCCCATCAGGTGACATTTACATGTTGCATCATTCTGTATTCTCATCCAGTTGGGCCCGAGGGGCTAATCAGAGATCAGTTCAGCTAGATATCCTCTTGAACCGACGCCCTATTTGGAGCGATGAGATAAAGCGTGATGAATGCTGATTGTAGGTTCCAGTAGTTGTGCTGTAATGTTCTGTGTGATCACATATTGTGAATAACAGACTGATGCACCCAGTAGTTATGGCCAGCTGCACTTATTAATGTGGATAATGTGCGCATTATGCTAACGCTAATTGTTGGTGTAATGTCTTCTTCTGTGCGTTTTACAAAAATGATTAGATTCACTATTTTCTAGCAAATGTTCCCTCATTATATCCAGTGTTTGTCTGGGGGCGGGGATCAAATGGGCTCATTAGGACAATAACTGGCCACTGCTGCATGAAACATTCATCTAAAAAACTACACCTTTGGACTGCAAGAAAATATCAAAATAATGAGAGAATTGATAGTAGACATTTTCTATCAGATGTACTCAATTTGGCTTTTTATTATGCAACAAAAAGCCTTTCTATTTATCTATCAAGAATGTGACTCTTTGTTATACCAGGGCTTAACTTGACCGCTAAATAGAGATCTGAAAACAGCCCTCACAGGGGCAGTTCTTGCATTTGGAACATGCACTAAACACTCCACTGACTGAAGGAACTACAGCTGAACTCTGAATGCTCTGAAAATCCAGGTTAAGTTCATTAAAATATGAATGCCACTAAGAGATTCACATTTTTGTTTATTATCCGCAAGCATTAGCTGCTAGTCAGACTGCTAGCCAGCTGCTAATGTGTCTTTTTGAGCAGCAGAAAGTTGTAATCCTCTCTAGCTTTTTAATGTCAGAACTCCACTGAGCAGTGCTTCTGTCTTTTATAAATGATCAGCAGAGTGTGCAGACATCACAGTGGGATTCATGTTTTCCAGCTACTTTCAGCAGATTCATCTTGACTTTAGTCGACAACAGCTGAAAAACTGAGAAACCTTCTAACAGCATTAGTTGTGTTCTTGATTTTTGGGGAACTATGGAGTTCAGGTACATTTCACGGTTAAAGGGAGGTCATTGCTCTTTGAGTCATATTCTATATGTGTTCATTTACTTTGAAATTGACTTAAACTAGATAATTAAATTGTTAGGCGGCGGTGCTACAGCAGACATCATTTATTTAGAATTCTGGTTTATTTGTGTGAAGATGCTGAAGAAAGCGAACCCACAGCACACAGAGGAAACACTGCAGTTTGAGCTTTTCCTCTTCTGTGCCTCATTGACTTTGAATGTGTAAACAAACCCGTCTTTGAACACGCTTTCTCGTACTTTGTGCTTGTTCACACCTGCTGCTGAGTTCCTGTAACAGATGCATCCATACTTTAGGGTCACCGTGCACGCTCCTGCACAGCTTCTCGTTAGCGCCGAGCTGCACATTCACACACGCGCTGCACGGACACACAAAGCCACCGCAATTAACAATGTATTTGTGCATCATTATTATGTGCATGCACACACAGGAAAAGCACAGACGTACACAAATACACAGTGGCAGAAACACACCCTACACCCACACACCTGCTGCTCATCCTCCTCCACAGCCCCTTGTGTTAATGGATGGGAGTCTAATTACTACTCTCACACTGGGACTGCTTTCTCCACACGTGTCTCCCAGGACATGTGTGTGTGTGTGTGTGTGTGTGTTGTGTGTGTGCATGTGTGAGTGTGTCTGGGAGTGGTGGGGTTAGCTGCTGTCAGCACACAGCTCACACACACTGCTCATTAGCAGACTTTCTCTCTTCCTCTCATTTCGCCCACTGCTCGACACGTTGGCACAGAAACACACTCGACTTCATACAGAACCCTGTTAAACACGGCGCGGCGCTCAGCTGAGCATCAAAATACGTAGCAGCAGCTTAGCTCTTCGTGTACGTTTTGTTTTAAGATGCAGTTTATTTCCTCCCTAGTTCTCTGCGACTTCTCTCTCACAGAGATATCAGGAGAAAGAAACAGAAAGAGATGATTGGTGCGCCTAAAGCGAGACACAAAACCAGACAGACACACTTCCCCATTCAGCCACCACAGTTCTGGTTTAAAAATAACGACAAGGAACTGTGAGCTACTGACTCCTTCTCTCACGGTACTAATGCACACATCTGCATGCACATTGAAAAACACAGCGCCGGTGGTGACTGAGGTATTCCGAGTCTGTTTTGACACGGTCTCGTCTGTGACGCTGCCTGTGTTGTACCATAAACTGTCTCTGTACTGGAGTGACCTCCCCCACCACTTCCTCTGTGTCTGTGTGTGTTTCATCTCCCCTGTGGCTTTCAGACTCGAGGTCTAAGTGGAACAGATAGGTCTTCAGAGGAAAGAGTGCTGTTGAGAACGTCTGTAGCTCACAAACAAAGGCCACCTGGCTCCTAGCAGCAGGACGGAAATGTGCTCTCCTCGGTGCTACAGCGACAAGTGTGTGCTAATAACAGGGTCCACACTCTGGAGGCCTAATTAGCCCCTCCACTAATGTGCTGCTAATCAATCAGAAATGCTGAAAAAACTTTGATGTTTGTATTTTCGGTAAATGAGTCTGTCCTCATTTGTTTTCTGTCTGGCGTGTAATGTGGTGAAGGGTTTGGTGGACGTTTGTTTTTATTAAGACCACTGTAGGTAATCTTACTTTAAAAGTTATTATTCTATCATATATAATAATATAATGCATTTTTATTTGTAATGTACTTTTCATTTAGGCAAAATCTGTGCTCCATTGAAGGCATAAAACCGATAAAAACAAAGCACGTTTAATTAAATGTTTTGTTAAAAAGAAAGGTCTTGAGGCCTTTTTTTTATCAGACTGACTTTCACTTTCAAATGCTCACCTTTTGCAGCTCAGTGACTGCCTTAAAAACACTTTTTAGTGATCTGATCGATGTCGCTTGATAAGCTTTCTCTTATCTTTCATCCTCCTTTGTCATTAGCTTTTCATGATGCACCGTCTTTTCATTTTTATGTTGAACACCTGCTGTGTAATATTTCTTCTGACCCTAAAAATAAGAATTATGTTCATGTACGTAACGGAAGAGTATGCATTATCGAAGGAAATGGAAATTTCATGTGCTTGTAGATAAACATTCATAAAGTAAATAGAACTTTCCAGCATCGGTAACGGTGCAAACTTAGATTTAGTGGTTGTCTGATGTAAGGCTATAGATGCCTGCGTGGTAGGTTTTGAGATGTTGCGTAGGTTTAGCTACAGCAACCGTCACATCAGGTTCTTTTACTGACTGAAACAGAGAGATGCAACTGTGATGAGCAGAATCTTTGCACTGAACATGCCTTTGCTGAATGTGTGCTGTGGGAAAACACAAACAGGAGATAAACTTTCATTTTCCATTTGTTATCTGTGTAGTGAAGTGTAGTTATATTTTGGCTTCATTAATGAGGATGACTGCAAGCACAGGTTCCTCAAATGTGCTCAAACTCCTCACTAATTGTGTTTTTTTTGACAGATGCTGCCATTACATTTCCGATATATTAAATGTAATATTTAATGTCCTGCTTCAGTTCCATCTTCACGGTATAATATAAGTAAAACATGTGATTGACCACATGAGATACCCTCAAAAGCGTGACTGTCACACCAGGAGGATGATATGGTTTTCCTCAAACTACTGACACGACAGCTTATACCCCGGCTAAGACGTGCTGTGTGATGTCCATCCTCAGCCGTGACTTTTACGATTTGCTAAATGCACCGTTTAAAATTATGTTTTCAATTTTAAATCAATTAATTAGTCGTGCTCACCAAGAATCCAGCTTCAGTCCTAGTACTGATGATACAGTTGATTTAATGATGATAGGATGAGATAAGATGAACTTTGTTGATCCTTCACTGGGGAAATTCACACGTTGAAGCAGCTAGAAATGTAGAATAAAAAATGCACAAAGAAGAGAAATGTATTGTAACTGTAGGGGACATGTGATGTGCAGAACTAATTGTAAAGTTATAAAGAGTAACGCTGCTACATTATGTAACTGCACTTGAAAAACCAGTCTTATACGAGAGGTCCTCGACTTACATCAGAGTTCCGTTCCTACTGATCTACGTAAGTCGATTTTCGCCATAAGTCGGCACTCCAGTTGCTTGAGTCTCCATCAGTGTCCGAAGCCACAGCGTCTGCATCAGATTGTTGTACAGAGCAGCAGTGTTGTGGTCCACAGAGAAAGAGTAAAAAAAAAAACAAAACAAAAAAAAACAGGAATTGAGTCTTAGAGGAGGCCGTGCCAGCAGAGTATAGATTCATCTCTGTCTGGCTGACCTCATCGGCTACTTGCTGTTGATTGGCTACGCAGAAGGAGGGGCAGACGGAGGGTGGGCAGAGACCAGCACCCGAGTGGACCCCCGGGCTGCTCGGTTGCTCAGCCAAGTCGAAAATGTGTTCTCAGATCTTTGCTTGACATGCTGTCCTGTGGGGTTAGGCCTGTGCATTTGTGTGTGTGTGTGTGTGTGTGTGTGTGTGTGTGTGTGTGTGTGTGTGTGTGTGTGTGTGTGTGTGTGTGTGTGTGTGTGTGTGTGTGTGTGTGTGTGTGTGTGTGTGCGTGTCAGGAAGGACAGGAAGCTCTGTTTGGCAGGAATTCACAGTGATCATCCTTGACTGCTATGTGTGTGTGTGTGTGTGTGTGTGTGTGTGTGTGTGTGAGTGTGTGCAGTTTAAAGGTTTGTTTGTATGAAGGAGGGCAATTTGATCCATGACTGTTGTACAGGGGCCTGCTATCAACATGAAATATCAGATTACAGCGTCATGTGTGACCATCATATGTCGTCTGTTTGGATGTGATGTGTGTTTTCGTACCGTCGGAGCGTTAATTTTCACACATAAAGACATTTGACGTGTTTAATGTGCACTTAAGCGAGAATCTGACTGCGCCGAGTGTAGTTTTAAATGGTGGCGACAGGAATAGAGGCCGCTGTGTGAAGAAAAAAAATAGCGTGTCTCAGGATTAGTGTGTGTGAAAGGTCCAGAGGACATTCTTTCAGGTGTGTGTACTTGTGTTTCGTGCTGGAGTGGAGGCAGTGAAGCCATGATGCCTCCCTGGGCCTGTTTCCAACTGGAACACTGTGTCAGATTGAGCGACCTTCGGCTGACAGGCCCAGGAGTTCACTGGACCGTGTGTGTGTGTGTGTGTGTGTGTGTGTGTGTGTGTGTGCGTGCGCGTGCAGCCGAGCCTGTGATTGTATGGTCATGCATGTGTGCGATGATTGTGTGTGCGAATATGGGCGAATGCACGCATGTGTGATCCTGTCTGTGCGTTTGTCACATATCCCATTGTGTGTGTGTGTGTGTGTGTGTGTGTGTGTGTGTGTGTGTGTGTGTGTGTGTGTGTGTTACGTTTGCAAATCTCCCAGGGTAGCAATCCATCTTGACAGTCTGTGTAGCCCCATCACATCACTGTCACGCCACTCTCTCCCTCGGACGAGTGATGGAAGGAGTCCAGAGGGAGGAAGAGAGGGAGGGAGTGAGTGACAGAGACAACGACAGATCACATCGGACTCATCAGGAAAAAGTGCTGCGACACACAATCCTCTGTGCAGGGCGAGGAAGGCTGAGCGGGAGCGTCAAGGCAAAACAAAACAAACCTCGTCGACTTCCATCTGATCCGTGGATATTGGCTTAATTGGAAGCCTCTGCTCATTTGATTTCCTCAGAGGTAAACGGCGTGCAGCTTCGATCTCCACGGTTTTCAGTGCTGACAGAAGACGAACTTGTGCAGGGAAGTGATGAGAGCCTCCTTTTTTCCTGCAGACACAAAGCGAGTTACCAGAGAGACCTCCAAGGATTATCTATGAAACGTTTCCGCTGCAGGAAACCTTTTACACGACACTGCAGTGATCTTACTGTTAATTCTGCAAAACTTAGCTTCAGTCTGATATATGATTCAGACTAAAACATGAGGGATTTTTTGCACTGCAAGCGGAGAACATCTTCTCTGTAAAGCATGCTAAATTTTGGAATCAATTTTGGTGAGAATCTACACTCCGAAAAAACAGAAAGCTGAACTATTCTGTGCTAAAACTGACCATGCAGATGTCAGGTCTTAGGTCTCAAGCTGGTTAAGACTCCTTTCTGAAGATACGTCTTTCAGTTGATCCCAATGGGACTGAAGGCTGAGGCAGCCATGTCATTAAGCTAATGAGCTCACACTTGTCATTTTTAAGGCCATTTCAGTTACCTGTCAACTTGCAAATCAAATGTTCTTTGTATGCACCTCGAAGAAAAAAGCATTGAATGGAATGGCCCACAATAAATACAATTACAACTATTGCAAACAAGATCTCTGAGCTGTTTGTACCAACTGGCCCTGAGGGGAAAGCGGATGTTTGCATGAACAGCGTTTACACCGTTTCCTAACATGCTATGGATGTACTGATGCTGAAATGTAAACGCACTGAATTGGTCATTCTTATTTCTGTGATATTAGTCGGAGGTGAATGTGAGAGATGGTAAAAGGACAGACCATGAGAGATCTGATTAAAGTAAGAATCAACAACTTACCTTGAGTTTGAACAGTAGCCGATTGCCAGTATGCAAAAGGAATTTAAAATATGAAAGAATTCATCTCTGTATGGGAAACACACACAAAGCAGACCGGCATTGAGCTGAATACTCAGTAGAGTTGACACTGAGAGCTGTCTGTAAAATTCAGATTCCTAAGAAAGCATTTAGAAATTAGAATTTTGTTGCTGCTTATTGATCCCTATGCAAATTTCACTTGTGTTTCTAATAAACACTGTACTACCAACACCTAGCATACATTTACTGCTGATGCTAATGCATTTATCTTAATCAATCATTGCTCAAATTTCAAATTTTGTTGCATAAATTTTGTGATTGCCTCCTAACAATCACCTTAAATGGGCAAATACTGCTATGTGATGCTATACAACAACTTTCTTAACAGTAACATAACCAGAGTAAATCCCAAAATATTGAAGAAACCAGAAAAGAGAACGCCTTCGCTAAAGTTATAGACACTTCATCTGGCTCTGTATTTCTGCTGCTAGCATTTATTTGAAAAAGACACCGTCGTAATTTGACATGATCAGGGGTTGTTTATTTGTCTTCTATGACCGCAAACACACAGACTATTCAGTAAATATTCTGCTTATTGAAGCACATTACAGCTGGATAAAGTTACCTTCCTGCCCTTAAAGCTGACTGCAGCAGTGAGCTGCTACTTCCCAGCTGACCCAATACACAGTAAGCACATTAATTCATGTAATTATTAAGTGTCTGTTTATCTTGATAGACTGAGATCTGTATTATTACCACAATGTAAAAATCTTGCATTGAAAATGTCACTCAAGGTAAAAAGATCTAGGTCAAATCAGGAAGATGTGCCCAGATATTAAGTGTATAGGGTATTGATAATTGGAATCAGAATCATTGAAATACAAACAATACCAAACTCTGATACCCAGTGCGGCTCACAGTTCTCTGGTTGAAGCTTTTTGCTCCCATATCACGCCTGCTGCATTAAAACAAGCCTCAGCTGTTTACAAAGCTGTTGAATTGGTGTGAAATTGGTCTCAGAGCAATGTTCTTGAAGACTGTTCAAAAGTAAAAACAATTTCCTTTTTAAGAGGTATGAATAAATACAAAATGACAGTGTTCCAGTGTAGAATAATTGTCTGACAAATAGTCTGAAGTGTCATTTAGAGCTGCTCTGGACATGTTTGTTTTTTCTTCATTTGTATTTCTAACGTTTGTCTTTTTTTATATTGTAATTAATATTTCCTGCAGTAACACAGGACTCTAGGGATGGCAGTGTTGGTGAGCTGGGTGGACCGCTACTTTGGTTTGAATTGCTGTGACATTTTCCAGAGTTATTCATGGTCCTCAGATGACGAAGCGTTAACTATTTGTCTACATTTTTGTTTAAATGTTTCCACAATAATTGCATGAATATAGCATTAAAATATACAGCAGACATCAGGTTGAGTGGTAGTACATTTTTACACCGCCAAGGAACACAGCGGAGTTGTGTGACGATCTGCGTATGTTTGTCTGTCAGCAACATTCCTCAAAAATGGACAAACAGATTTGGATAAAATTTACAGGGAAGGTCAGAAATGACACAAGAACCAAGTGATTAGATTCTGGCAGTGATGCAGCTTATAGTCTGGATCCATGGATTAGTTAAAGGTTTCTGTATCATTGTGAGATAGCAGCACGGCGTCACTGTAATACTACGTGTCCACTAGATATGTTTTTCCCGCACGTAAACACGTCACATCTGAAACTCTCCCGCTTGGTGGGCGTGTACTTTAGGGCAGTAGCCGGTGTTCAACTCCTGCTTCCTTCTTCTCCAACTTTCCTGCCCCTGATTGGACAAACGCATCGACTCGGGAGCTGTCTGCTCCTGGATTTCAAGCCAGACCCAAACTTTCTCTTTTATTACGAAAACAGTTCAGCTAAAAATATTTCTGAAAGCATTTGAGGCAAGAAATAAGCTGTGCAGCAGCTGAATCTGTCCTGGTTTTAGTTCACCGACGGCTAGTATAGACATTTGGCAAAAGTTTCGCGATGAGTCGGATCTCTGCACACCGCATCAGATTTGCAAGAATAGAAGTCGAGTCTACATTATGCAAATGAGCTGTGGGGAGACGCACCGGATCGCAGCTCGAAATGCAACCGGACCAGCATGCAACAAATAGGATGCGCCGTCTGAGTGCTTTTCTTGACAACTTGGGCCATTATAAGGTCACTAATAATTTCACTTTTTCTAAATGCTTGCAAAAGCAATGACATTTCCAACAGTGTCTATTGTTTTTTTGTGTGCACTGCAAATTAGCAACCGTTGCATACCCACTAAACTAAGATTTTAAAATCAACATTTGAGCATGGTGACACTAATACGTTCCTCTGCTAACATGGCTGCATGTTGATCCTTAGAGCTGATTGCAGTCATAGAGTCATATGGAGAACACAGAGAATGAGCGAATTGGAAGCCTTTTGTTTATTTCTTTATTTCAAACTGGATTCAGTCCGCTGTCAGGTGAAATATTTGCGTTGATATTATTTTCCACTTCTCTGCATTGTCTTTTTATGTAGGAGGCTCCAGACAGCTGTGAAACTATGGTGACACCTCTGCAGATCTCATTAAGGTGTCCAGCGGGGAATCTGCTCACTCAGCCTTGGCTACAGGGCTAAGTAGTGGAGCTCTCAAAGGAAACCAAATTATAGTATTGGTGAGGACATATGAAGGGAGGTTAGCAACCTGCACTGCTTTAGCTCTCTGGAGTGTAAGGCCTAAGCATTTCTGCCATGCGGAGATTGTTTTCTCATCATTGCTTAGGAAATACTGCCTCATAAATTGCCCATAAACTGCACAATCATTCGCCGGAATCCAGTCGCTACTCGCTAATATGAATTCTTTGTACTGTAGATTTAAGTTTATATTTCCCAAACGTGATGTTTGGCCGGGCCGCCGCAGCTCCGTGCCAGCAGATGTGATCTTAGTCCTGTTTCGGAGTAATGATTTACAAAATTGCACAGGGTAAACTTTCATGACTTCATTTCCTCCGCTAGTATGTTGTCACTCAGCTGTAAATGTAATCAGTTCCTCGTCCAATTATGTTCAAACCCGGCCTGTCAGTGCTGTTTTGAGAAGCAGGGCTGCGGTCAGCGGAGACAGTGGGGAGACTTGGCTTGTTCGCCTTGTCAGCTGCTGCTTTTAATCGAACTATCTTCTGAATCGTATCCAGATTGCGCCTGCACTTCTTCATCCAGTCCTTTCATGTGCTGGCTGCTTTAGGCACACGAGGAAAATCTCCTTGATACTCGTGGCTTTTTCAACCTTTGCTCAAAATGTGGAGCACAGATGGTCAGCGTTGGCCGAGAACCACGTCTGAAAGGAGTTCTTTAACGCCGGGATCATTCGGAACCTCAGCTGAAGTGCGAGAAGCCGTATGAATAAAAGAAGAGCGAAGGGAACGCGGCGTGATTTCTTAATATGCAGTGAATTAATCTCATCAGCCAGAGGACTAAATCCGAATGTTGTTTCCAGCTTTCTTTTCGTGGTGATTGTTTCTGTTTGTCTGGTGTGTGGCGGCGTCGTAGCGAGGTTGTTTTACAGAAAGTATAGCGGCGCTAGCACATAATTTAAGCACAGTGGGGAAAGAGTGTTTGAGATCTTCATCAGCGTAGACAAGCAGGAAAATTGCCATCGCACGCCGTGATTTATTAGTTTCATTAATTTATGTTGATTTGCTTAATGACTTTGAGAGTGTGTCAGGCCCGGATCACGCCGATGTTTACAGCCCCGGCACTCAGCAAGGCGAGGTGTTAGAATGCTGATGTCAGATAATTAAACCGGAGAGCTGAATGTGTGCCGGTATTAAACTGGAAACAGAGAGGCGCCGCAATCAACATTTTATCAGTCAGGAATTGGAATGCATCTCGTATCGACGTAGCATCACCTTTTGACTGCTGTTAGTTTGCGTGGGAGTGAGCGCAGGCCTCTTCCTCAGCCATCAGAGACAAAGAATCCTATTTACTATCGATTAAATTTATTGCGGTTTTTAGTGCTCATGTATTTACCCATTCTCTCCGTTTGCTCTCTCCACTCGCACAGTGTTTGTCAGTGGAACTAGACGCTGTTCTCACGCTACATGCTGGTAAAGGAGTGAGGTATTTTTAACTAGGAGCAGTGTGTCAGTTGCCAAACACTGACGGGTTTGTGTGAAGTCTTGTGCCTGGAGGGGTTTTTGGGTTGTATCTCTGTGTAGCAAAACAACTAGAGGAACAGTGGAGTAGTCAGAGGATGGTGATTTGTTTTTTTTGTTTTTTTTTTTTACAGAAAGGTTGTGTAACTGACACTTAGAAACGTATCACAGGCGTGCCTCCAGAGACAGATAGCCTTTTGTTTTTTTGCGCTATAAGCAGATGTGGGATGGATCAGCGTAGACGTACTGCTGCTGCTGCCACGAGGAGTTCTGGGCCCAGCGACAGGAGCTCAACAGGAGCTCTGACATAATAAATATCTGTGGTTCTAGTGTGTTTCTGCTCTCCTCTAGAAACTCCAGCTTCCCTTCGAGGTGTAAGGTAGTCGAACAGGGTGCCTGAATGCCAGGTGAGACAGCTGATGTTCTTATCATGATCAAAAAAGCCCAATTTAGCTTGTTCTTCAGATATTAATTTTAATCACAACAATGAAAAATTATTGTTATCAGTTTATTTAAAAAGGAACCATGTACATTATTAACCCTCGTGTCGTCGTGCAGGTCACATTGACCCGTTTTAAAGTTTGAAAATGTGGAAAAAATAAATATTTTCACAGTGAAACTTCTGATGTCCACATTTTTAACATTTTTGGGAAATCTTGGAACATTTTTTGGTGGAAAAAAAATGTTTAAAAAAATTTTTCTTTAAGAACATTCACAAAAAAAATCAACCAAAATCCAGCAAATTTCGCTGGATTTTGGTTGATTTTTATGTGAATGTTCTGAAAGAAAATATTACAAGTTTTACTAATAGATATGGAATCACTTTAGATACTTTTAGGATTTTTTTTGGAAGATTTTTACTCATTTTTTGAAAATATTTTCTTGCCAAATTTGGGGGATTTTTTTAAAAATAAAACTTTTAAGGGAAACTTTTAAGGAATTATTGGAATTTTCTTCCTGAAAGTTTTGCAAATTTTCAGAAATTTCGGGAATTTTTTGCTGAATTTTTGTATTTTTCTCAGACAAGGAAACAATATTTTTTGGTGCCTGTAAATGAGGACAACAGGAGGGTTAAACATAAATGTCTCCATTTGATGTATTGCACCAGAGTTAGCTTTAAGCTATTTCCATCTGCAGTCCCTTGGCAGGTCACAATAAAAACATCACAACATCAAAATGTCACAAAAAACACTTGACACAGTGAAACAAAACATTATACACACACATTATACACTCTTAAAAGCACACATGTACACACACTCACACACAAATGCCAATTAGAAAGACATTAATGGTTGCAGTTCTGTGTGTCCTTAAGCAGGTTTTTCAGTTTGTTAGTAAAACTGCTGATAGAAATAAAGTTCTTAATGTCGTCAGGCAGGGCGTTCCACTGAGTTGTAGCTTTTACAGAAAAAGCTGACTGCCCAAAGGTGGTGTGTTGAAAAGGTATTGAGCAGTGGGAGCAATGGCGATACTGAATAAACTGGCCAAACCATTTAAAATTGTAAAATACAAAAACTAATACATTTACCACACATATAAAACTAAATAAGGACAAAGGTATGATATCACCTTCATGCACGTCGAACAAAGAAAGCAAATAAAACCTGGAGGCCTGTACAGGACAAAGTTGCTACACCACAGTCTGGATCTAAAGGCCTCTACACACTGTGTGATTTTCAGCCGTCCCAGACGAAATACAACAATGGTGAGAGAATGGTGGCGATATCTTTGGTCTTGGCTCTAAATCGGTGGTCCTACGTCACACTGAGACAGGTCCAAGGATGGCCGTTGTCATGGCGACAAAAGACAAGCTGCCATAAAATTCTGACTGTCAGAAATTTGGGGTGATCGTCTCACAGTGTGATGCTGCTGGACCTACGACAACTAACTAACCAATAGAAATGCAGGATGAGATGACGTACTGATCAGAGCCACACTGGAGCTGAACCCAGAGAGATGATTTGTGGCGACAAAACGCATCAAAACACGTATGTGGGATTTAAACAAAGAAGACAGCCTAGTAGAGTTGTGGCAGCAGTAACAGTAACAGTAAATGCTAACGTAAGATGCTAGTAGACACTAACAAGTATTTACTTCAAGCTCCCTCTGCAAAATTGGCATCCCAAATTGGCCTGTCTTTCCGAACCACGACCGTGTTGTCCTTTTTTTGTAAGTTCTCTCTAAACACATAAATGTCAGCAGGACGACGGCTCTGTTCATGTTCGGCTAGTTTCCCTGTGATTGTAGGGTTCATGTTCGGCTAGTTTCCCTGTGATTGTAGGGTTCATGTTTGGCTAGTTTCCCTGTGATTGTAGGGTTCATGTTTGGCTAGTTTCCCTATGATTGTAGGGTTCATGTTTGACTAGTTTCCCTGTGATTGTAGGGTTCATGTTCGGCTAGTTTCCCTGTGATTGTAGGGTTCATGTTTGACTAGTTTCCCTGTGATTGTAGGGTTCATGTTTGTCTAGTTTCCCTGTGATTGTAGGGTTCATGTTTGGCTAGTTTCCCTGTGATTGTAGGATTCATGTTTGGCTAGTTTCCCTGTGATTGTAGGGTTCATGTTTGACTAGTTTCCCTGTGATTGTAGGGTTCATGTTTGGCTAGTTTCCCTGTGATTGTAGGGTTCATGTTGGCTAGTTTCCCTGTGATTGTAGGGTTCATGTTTGGCTAGTTTCCCTGTGATTGTAGGGTTCATGTTTGCTAGTTTCCTGTGATTGTAGGTTCATGTTGCTAGTTCCCTGTGATTGTAGGGTTCATGTTTGGCTAGTTTCCCTGTGATTGTAGGGTTCATTCTTGCTAGTTTCCCTGAGATTGTAGGGTTCTGTTCATGTTTGGCTAGTTTCCCTGTGATTGTAGGAGCTTTGTTCAATGTTCGTCAGCGCTGCGTTGTTTCGATGGAGGTGACTGAGGCGTTTGTAGGCAGGGAAACTAATCTCCCAGAAGCCCCTGTCGGTCCCCATCGGCTGCAGCCTCCAACAAGGGAGGTTGTAGGCGACTACGGCGGCAATGAGATGCCCAAGTGGCAGCTGATCCTCTGAAGACCTGGACCGAACCACCAGAGACCGACGGAGGGCGAAGGGGCTTCATTATCAAGGGATATGATCGGCTGGTTATGATCCAGGGAGGGAACACCCTCGGTGTTTGTTTATGCAACCAGACATTGCATTTTTGCTGTGTGCTTACATGGAGGTTTTCACATCACATGATGCATTTAACTATCAAACAACGTTTCAAACTATTTTTTCACCAGTCCATATCACTATTTTTAATCAATTAATGTAAAATGACTTTTTAA
This sequence comes from Amphiprion clarkii, assembly GCA_027123335.1. Lineage (NCBI taxonomy): Eukaryota > Metazoa > Chordata > Actinopteri > Pomacentridae > Amphiprion > Amphiprion clarkii. The sequence goes on along the minus strand of CM049567.1, from coordinate 1,725,234 downwards.
GCTGTAGCAGTACAACCACAAAGCAATAATGACCTAAAACAAAGTAAAGAGGGAAAATTTCTACGGTCGGAAATTATGTTTATTTATTTGAAAAATGATTGCAGCCATTAATTGATTACCAAACCTGGTGTTACTCCATCAGCAATTAAATTTATTCTAAAGGGAAAAGCAGAAACTTGACTAAACTGATTTGCAATTATCCTCTAGAATGACGCACATTAATCTGCTTGTGTCTCCCAAACAGTCTGATCTACAGTCTGATTGCTGAGACTAAAATCTGATCTACTGAAGCGCAAACATAACATGGGTTAGGGTTAGAGAAAGATAAGATGACTTGCTGGTTAAGCTGTGTAATGTAAAGGTGTGTTTTAGGGGCAACAAGGCAATTGATTTTCAGCCTAAACAATTTCTGTATTCACTATACTGTCCCGCCCACAGCACAATCTGATTGGTTACACACCACATTAAAAGCCCATCAACACTAAAGCATACATGTTGAAAAGTTCTCTCAGTTTATCTCATGCTAAACAGAAATAGACAAGGATAATTCACGGAAAGATTGTTGTCTAAATTTTGATGCCAAAGATTTTTACCTCTAATGTATATCAGTTACAAAAAGTGGTTGCTGACCTGCATGATGACTAATAATCAACAATAATAATGGAAAAAATTGGGCATATTGTCATTTTTCTTGACAGTTTTTTTCCTAAAAGCTTGTTGTTTTGCCTTCAAACATCAGATAAATGGAAACCATACTGGATGCCATGTTAATGAAAACACAGAAACACAGTAATCCTCCTCGTATTTAAACACAGAACCTGAAATAACAGACTGCACAAATAAACACTCCTGACAAATTTTCCATCATATTGTATGACTAATTCTGACATCTGTGTTTTCACTTGGATTTTCTCATTTGACAATAATAGCAGTGAAATTTTGAGAGAGCGCTGATATAAAAGCGTCACCCTGCACTCACTCCTGCAGATTGTGCTCTCCGTCTGAGCCAGTACAGCATGTCTTCAGGCTTCATCCGCCTACTTCAGCTGGCTACTCACTGCCTCATCGCACTTCTTTAATCTCATTAGCCGCTATCGTTGGAAGCACATCTAAATGACTGTGAGGCAGATGATGTGGTTTAATAGAGATTGAATAGTTGTAACCTCTCTCACCTCCCAGCTATTGTAGCTGCTGTCTTAGCTAACAGCTTGGCAGTATAAGGCCAAATCTTCCCTCTCCAAAGGCCGCCTCTTTATTCAATCATAAACGGTGACCTTTCCTGTGTGTCACTATATAAATATAAATGTGTTTTATGTGGATCTTTATGAGTCTCTTTAGCCACGCAGCATGACTCTAGGTTTAGCATTCTCTATCTATCGGTTCGTTCAGGCTGAAATATGTCAACAACTATGAAAGGAACGGCCATGAACTTATTTACAGACACTTGTGGTCCTCATATAATGAGTCTTAATGACTGTAGTTCCTTTTCCTCTAGCTCAGGCATGTCCAAAGTCTGGCCCGGGGGCCAAATCTGGCCCGCTGTCGAATTTCATATGGCGTTTCATATAAATATATCTGAACACATGGAATTTGCACTTCATTATAAGTTGAATGTTGGTGTTTTGTTCCTGTTCATATGTCTTAGGTAACATTAATTACCAGTAACATTTAATGTTCAAAATGAACCTGAATCCTGATTTTTTTTCCTCAGTTCAGCTCATTTCATTTTATTTGGCCTTTGGATATTAAAAAGAGTGATTGTGGTAAGACCTGTTTAGATTGGCAATACATAACAAAATGCATTTATTAATAAGAAGTCAAAAACTTTTCAGGAAAAAACCTCTCTTCATCAACATGCTTTGACCTTACACTCCCGCTGCTTTGGTCACCCTTAATGATGGGATGTCTCTTTATACAGAGAGAAGTGCTAATCTGTCCACTGTACTCTCTGATCCCTCCTCTTAAAGTTTATGGAAACATTTCATTTTGTACATGTACAAAATTAAAAATGTGTCATTTGCAATGAAATTTCCATCAAATAGCCAAGTTGCATTTGATGTTACTGGTTCAAAGAATGTCGAGCAGAATGGTTGGCCCTCACGCATGTTAACCTCATCAAATCTGGCCCTCTTTGAAAAAAGTTTGGACACCCCTGCTCTAGCTTCACCAGCAGGTTGACAATTTGGAAGTAGCGCTAAATTCCAGGCAAACAGAAGCATAGTATGCTAAGCTAAAATAGTAAACTATACCTGCTAAACATCATGCAAATATTTTTATTGCAAGCATGTTGCATGTTGCTATTGGCATTTAGTCTAAATACAGCTGCATATACCTGCTAGCATGACTGTAACTTGTTTTTTTTCATTCAGTATTTAAGAATTCAGATATGGATGGTCCTCAGATGATGAACCTCTGTGACTTTGGTCTCTTTTCCTCTTGTTTGACAGTTAAGAGCTAGCACTAAATTCAGAGCAAATGGTAGCACGCTAGGTTAAGCTTCTGAACGTCAACATGCTAATGTTTTCCCTGCATGCTACTATTAGCAGTCAGCCAGTGGCACCATTGTGTCTAAATACAGCTTAATGCAACTGCTAGCATGGCTGTAAATTGTTGTCATTTTATTAGGTATTTATAAATTCAGTGTACACTCAAGGTCCTCAGATGAAGAATCATGGTGACTTTGGTCCCTTTTTTCTTTAGCTTCACCAGCAGGTTGACAGTTTAGAGCTAACATTAAATTTAGATCAAATAGTGGCCTGCAATGCTAAGCTAATGTGGTAAATTTTACCCGCTAAACGTCCTCATGCTGATATATTCACTGCCAGTATGTTGCATCCTACTATTAGCATTAGCTAAAGGCACCACCGTGTCTAAAAACGGCTTCATGCTGCTGCTAACGTGGCTGTAAATTGTCGTCTTTTTATTCAGTATGTATGAATTCAAAAGCGTAGACACTCATGGTCTCCAGATGATGAATCTTGGTGAGTTTTATCCCTTTTCCTCCAGCTCTACCAGCAGGTTGACAGTTTAGGGCTAGCGTTATAGTCAGATCAAATAGCAACATGGTTTGCAAAGCTTAAATGGTAAATTATACCAGCTAATCATCAACATGCTGATGTTTTCACTGTGAGCATTTCGAAACAGCTGCTGGTGTGGCTACAGATTGTTGTCTTTTTATTCAGTGTTTCTAAAATCAGTGTACACACTCATGGTCCTCAGATGATGAATCTTACTGACTTTAGTACCTTCTCCTTCAGCTCCCCCAGCAGGTTGACAGTTTAAACTTAACACTGAATTCAAATCAAATAGTAACATGGTACGCGAAGGAGATGTGGTAATTATAGCTGCTGATTATAAACATGTTAATATTTTCATCTGTGAGTTTGTTGTATGCTATAATTAGCAATTAGCTAAAGGCAGCTTAGTGTCTAAACACAGCTTCATACAGCTGCTGGCATTGTTTTCTTTTCATTCAGTGTGTTGAAAGACACAATGTTCCTCCATAGTACTTATTTGTAAACCTTACAAAGGCTTATCCTCGGTACATTTTGAGGATATCATCTGCCAAAGCCCTTTAGAATCAGGCCGACCCTGGATGAGGTGGTGCTCTGTGGATGAGAGAACCGTCTGTTGTTTAAGAGGCTCTTCAGTTAGTTTCTAAAACATATTTGTGAGTGATGCTACAAAGAGCATGAACTAAAGTACATACTCCTGTAGGTGCTAAAGCTCCACATTGTGACCTCTGAGAGGCTGTTGATCACGTTTCGTAACAACCTCATCTTCCCAGGCCTGGAAGATGGAACGGCTCAAGTAGTCGCTCTGTCATTCACTAACAGCCACTTGAACCTCGCTACCAAGGAGACCCAGGTACTCCCTAAATCCCAATTAATGAGAGAAAAGCTTGAAGAGGGTGTTCTTGACTCTGGCTGTGACAGCTTAATTGTAATTTTGGCGAGGCCCCTCTGGCAACAATCTTCTCTACTTGACAGCTCTGTGCTCCTGATTTAACTGAAAGCCCTCTTTTGCATATTCATTTAGTTACAACAGAATACAGTATAGTGCTGGAACATATGTCCGCTGAGAGGATGCACACAGGATATGCTGCTGTGTATTTATGGGAAAGTAGCCTGTTTGCATCTGCTCACCGTGGATAATCAAACTGAATGTTGGTCACAAACATGTAGAGAATGTGATGAAGATGTGATGATGATTAGTCCTGGAGATGGACCATACAGCTGATAAAATGTTTAATTTCAGTCCATATCAATGATTATGGATCATTTTTAAACCTCCTCGGACCCGACGTCTACATATGTGGACTTTTTTTTTTTTTTTCAAAAAGAGCGTATTGTTAACAATAACACTACTACTAATAATAATAAAAACAACAATAATATTATTAATAACAACAATGATAAAATAATATAAATATACTATAAATATAATAAACATAATAATCAGATTTTAGATGTTATCCAATTATTATGTTCATTGGTTACTCCTTATCCCAAATAAGTGGAAAAAATGTAGAAGAAGCATGTTATGATACTTCTCTGTTTTAATGTTTGCTGATTTTATATGTAACTATATAAAGTGTCTGAGTATTTTCAAAAGCACTATACAAATAATATGTATTATTATTATTATTATTATTATTATTATTATTATTATTATTACCTCTCTGAAGCCGCGGTACTTTGCAGCTAGCATTGTTTTATTTTTTTGATAACATTCCAATAGAAACCGTTGGCTGACAATAAGATCTGTAGATTTATTATTCTTAACAGCTCAGGAGTCAAAGCCTTTACGGTCATATCAGTAATAAATCACATCCACACCTACAAGTACCTGCTTAATTGAATTATATTGTTGCTCAAGTGTTTTTGAATTGATGAAAATATATTTCAGACAGAGCGTCTATTTATAACACAAGGTATGTGCGCAGATATGGATTGATTTCACTCCTCATTTGGTCCTTGGTAGCTATTATGAAAAACAGTTGTTGCATTGGCATTGCAGTTGCTGTTTGTAAAAGCAAAGCCGTGACTTTAGATCAACATAGATGAACCATTACTGTCAAACGAATATGAAAAGGCAGCAAGGTGCATTAACAGTAGTCTTTTTAATGCTTGTGGGCGCATGTTCCTCCTTTAACAAAGAGCGCTGTATCTCACACAATTCATTCACCTTATTAACATAATATTAGCTTCAGAAAGTCCGGAGCCAAATGCATTTTTCTGCATGAATAATGTAAGTAAAAGACATGTCGTCTTTCACGCTTCTTTTCTACGCATCGTGCAGCTCTTCCTGTCTGCAGCAGAAGTCTCTAAAAGCCTTTCCTGGGAGAGTGCAGTGAAGTGGACAGCAAAGCAGAACAAAAGGTTATTTTGTTGAAAGAGGCAGAATGGTGACAAATTATGAACAAGTCATTACACTGAGGTGGCAGTGAAACGCAATCAAACATGGAGGCTGGATCTCCGGGGGAATGTTGGAAGGTGCTAATAGCTCTCTGTCAGTGACAAAATGAATCACATTAAATTTCCCTAAAGACCAAAATCTCATTAATACTTCAGTGTGTTTCAAGTTTTAGGATTTTTAGGGGGGTATTTCTGCTCTGTTAGATACAGTACTTAACATATTTGAAAAAACTTAAAAAGGCAGAATGTGATGAAGGAAACAGTGGGTGGGTGTTCTTTGTATTAACTTAGTTTTGATGTTTATATACCATTCAACAGTTGCCTACTACTTAATTGCTGCCTGGATTATGTTTACTGGCAGCTTAGAAACTGTTCTGGTGATTAGAAGCTACAGGTTTTTTTTACACAGCAGGTCAGGGTTTCCATCCTGGATCCAGTATGTTGAGAGGTCCAGACTACTGAACTGAACTACATTATTTGCTATTTTAAAAGTTTCAATATTTTTCCAATAGTTTGAAATCAACTTTTAATTGAACCAAAGGTCAAAGAAAGTGCGTCATGTTGCCTAAACATAGCTGTCATGTTTTACTTGGGCAACGAGTTAAAAATGTTTTTACTACCATGTGCTGTTATCAGAAGGTCTGTTTACTGTACATGTGCACTGTTCACACATGTTGTACACATCACGCGTGTGCAACAGCAACTGTCAGAATCTTTGTTAAGCTTTAGTGGCCACTGACAAATGCTCTTTTGTGATTTCTCCATGTAGCTCAAATTGATTAGAGCACAAACATCACAGTCAGGGTCAGTCAGCAGCTGAATGATTCGACCTTCATGTGGAGGAAGATGTTGGTCTGCAGCTACCACTAAAGGCCGCTACACGCTGCAAAAGATAACAATGGTGAGAGAATGGTGGCGATATCTTTGGTCTTGGCTCTATATCGGTGGTCCAACGTCGCACTGTGAGACAGGTTCAAGGACGGCCTTTGTCATGGCAACCAAAGACAAGCTGCCATATGTAGCGATTGTGTACTTTCTCTATCGTGCATTGTGTGGACAATCAAGCACAGAACATCTTCCCTTTTTGGCACCAAATCTGCCGTTTATTTGCAGGAGCTAGTAAAACACATTGATGTTACTCTGTCACAGTCGTGCACGTGGTAACCTCCAGATAATGCTAAAAGCACAGAAGAAATTATTCAGAGTGGAGTTTAAACTTAATTAGCATTTTTCTAGCAGAGCTTATACTGGTCAATTTACCACTGAGACTGCAATGTGGAGGCACCAACCTCAAGTCTGCAGGGACCCAGACGTGTGCCCCCACACCATATCCGGTCACCATGGGAACCAAATATGTAACGTGATAAGTGATGGCAAGTGGAATCAATAACTCCGCTACACATAAAATTCTGACTGTCAGAAATATGGGGTGATCGTCTCACAGTGTGATGCTGCTGGACCTACGACAACTAACTACCCAATAGAAATGCAGGATGAGATGACGTACTGATCAGCGCCACACTGGAGCTGAACCCAGAGAGATGATTTGTGACGACAAAATGGATCAAAACAAGTATGTGGGATTTAAACAAAGAAGACAGCCCAGTAGAGTTGTGGCAGCAGAAGCCCTGCCTTCTTTTGATGTGTTCTCCAGATAGCTCCCATTGCAAAACAGGCATCAGAAATCGGCCTCTTTCCAAGCCACGGATGCATCCATACTCTCCTCCTCTTTTTTGGGGGATTTCTCTCCAAACACATAAATGTCAGAAGGGCAAGGGCTCTGTTCATGTTTGGCTAGTTTCCCTGAGATTGTAGGGTTCATGTTTGGCTAGTTTCCCTGTGATTGTAGGGTTCATGTTTGGCTAGTTTCCCTGTGATTGTAGGGTTCATGTTTGGCTAGTTTCCCTGTGATTGTAGGGTTCATGTTTGGCTAGTTTCCCTGTGATTGTAGGGTTCATGTTTAGCTAGTTTCCCTGTGATTGTAGGGTTCATGTTTGGCTAGTTTCCCTGTGACTGTAGGGTTCATGTTTGGCTAGTTTCCCTGTGATTGTAGGAGCTCCGTTCATGTTTGGCTAGTTTCCCTGTGACTGTAGGAGCTCTGTTTATGCTTCGGTTGTTTATTTTTCATGGATGGACGGTGCACGCTGATGACGTTGTATTATTGCGCATTCATGTCGGCTGACGTACATCGCAGGCTGCGATTCAGCTGCGTTTTCTTTGTTCAGTCTGCACAGAGCAAACGTCACGTCGTGCACAAAGATTATTACATTCATGTCCTACAGTGCGGCAAACTGTGAACTTATTAGACTTTTAAAATCACACAGTGTGTAGAGGCCTTAAGAGAAAAAACAGCAGTTTTCATCAAAGTTTTCAAATTATGATGAAGCACATCAGGTTGTTTTCTTCAATATTCATGTGGTTGTTTGCACTCAGTTTGTCCCCAGTGACTGGACTGTCAGTGCAGCGCTCTGATGTAACGTCCTGAGGTGTCTGAGGGAGATCGTTCGCTGCCAGCAGCCTGAGCTGTGGTACAGCGGCATGTAGGTGCTGCAATGCATGGTGCCTCTGGTCACAGTGTGGTGGATTTGCACTGGTTTTCTTGGCCACAACAACAGAACTCTTCCTCCCTGTCTGATCTATCACGAGAATCTGCTCACTATGCCTTCATTCTCCTCTCCAGAATGAACTTTAATTTGAGGGGACCCAGTTTATGAGATTCAGTACTTTGAGATTGCAGTCACTTTAATATTTACATACCAGGACGTCCAGGAAGTGTTACCGTTAGTGGAATAGAATAGAAGCACTGTATTGCAGCACAAGAGGCTAAATATAAATCTGATGTGGTTTTTGATTTTTAAACTCACAATCTTTGAACTTTATCATGCTCATTAAAAGTGTTTCCTTCTTAATAATTTTGGCAGTATTAAGTTTATTTTAGAACATATTTTCTGTGCTGCATTCACTTCATTGTAAGAGAAATGTTTTAAGTGTTTCTCTTTGTTGGAATGCATTGATTTAATATTAGGAAATGCCACATAGTTAAAGGAGTATTTTCACCTTTAAGTATGGAGACGGAGGCAGCAGGCGATAAGCTCAGTGTTTAGACTGTAAACGGGAGAAGCAAGACTAGCTCTTTCCCAGTTTAAGAAAACCTGACTAAAAAACATGTTATATCTTGTTTCTTCAATTTGTTTAAAAAAATATGTGTAAATATGGCTTCAGTCTGCTGTTTTTAAACTTTCCAGAGAATGTAGAGTTTAGTTCCTGATGCTGAGGTTGAAAAGGTCGGTGGAAGTGTGTTTGTTCTCTGAGTGATGGGGCGTGCAGCGACAGAGAAGACGAAACCAAATTAATAAATATGGTTTCCTCCCTTTAACACGGAGATCAGATTAAGTATAATTAACCTGCAGTTACAGCAGCAACATAATATTTGCAGCATTGGTTTGGCACTGTCGTGTTCACGGTGCTGCGGTAGTCGTGGTGAGCAACAGATGAAAGATGAAGACGAGCCAAGAAAACAATAAAAAACACGATATTATGAAAGAGTGGTCACACAAGTCCACTCTCTGCAGAACTGTCACAGAGTTTAATCATTTGCTTCTCAGTTTCTTCTTGCTTGGCTGTGGGCTGAAGCAGTGAAACCTCCTCCTGGTCTTGGATAGACTTATCAGCTGTTTGGATGCTATGGTGTTAAAGAGAAGCACTGTGTGGGCCAGCACATGTTTCCCCGGTGGCATCATCAAATCCCCGTGGCTGGACTCCCCACTCTGCTTAATATCCCTTGTCAACAACTGCTCTGGGTTCAGTCCTTGCCACTGGTATTCTAATCAGGGACTATTATGGGCTAAACAGCTCCACCGGCCCTGAGGCCAGCTGCTGGGCATGTTTGGATGTGTTTGGATACATGCCTGCGTTGCAACGGCCTGCCAGCATGGGGCCAACAGTTTGATAGACCTGTGAAGAGCAGAGACACACACAGCGACGTGACTGAAACCGCTACAACTTCCTGGGAATAAGTGGAAGCTTGGGATTAACTAAAACGTTTTTAATTTTTTGTCGATGAGTGACGGCACCTTGAAGTGGTTAAGATGCCTGAAACACACTTCAACTTTCCACACATCTGTCTTATGATTATACTTCACAGTTTCAACAGCTGGGTGATAATGTAAACTTTAATATAGTGTTTATATGCTACATTGGCTGACAATGGAGTAACAACCAATCACATCGTAGAAATTCATCTCTTCCTGACCCAGCGTATTGCAGACGTTTAGTAACCGACAGGCTTCTTCCCATAATAGGCTCGATGAGGCTGTTTGACTTGGCTAACTTTAACTATCCGCTCTTTGGGTGTTGGATATCAGGCAAACAGACGAGCGCTCTCCCGCTAAAAAAACTTTGTGTCAACAGTCACGCCGGCATTAAACATAAAGAGCTGTTGCGGATAATTGAGGTAACAAGACGCTGGTGGTGTACTAAAGACCTGTTTGGTCACGTAGTGGACAGGACAGCCTTCAGCAAGGTCAGTTCATCCCCTCTGACAGTCAGAAGACCAGCGGCGGGAAACAAACAGGACGAGTCTCAGAAACACCCTGCAACATACCGTAGCATTAATAAGTGTCTCCTCTCATGTAAATAAACATTTTTTACATGCTCTTGCTTTATAACGGCTAAACACATGCTACTGAAGGCTGGGGAAGCAGACATTATAATCGATCTGTAATGATTTAGACCAGGGGTGTCAAACTCATTTTAGTTCAGGTTCCACATTCAGCCCAGTTTGACCTGAAGTGGGCCGGACCAGTTAAATCAGAGCATAATAACCTGTAAATAACTCCAATTTTTTCCTTTGTTTTAGTGCAAACAATATGTTCTGAAAATATTCCCATTTAAGGAATTATCTTTTTACATAACATTATTAACAACCTGAAATTTCTGAAGAAAAATAAGTTAAATTTCATCAACATTCTGCCTCAGTTTATCATTTCCACATTACAACTTCCAGATCACAGAACGTCTGCAAAGGAACACAACATTTAGTCTCAGGTATCTGGAACTGATGATACAGGATTTTACAACAAAAACATGACAAAATATTACAAAAATGAGACACAAAACGACGAAAACATGAGACAAACGACAAAAGTCAGACAAAAGACAAGAAACAAATAAAACAAGACAACATGTTACAAAAAATCTGACACAAAATGACAAAAGAACAATGAACAATCTAGTATTTTACTTTATGATCAAAACAACTTGTCATGGTCTAGAAATTATTTGAAATTTATAATTTTACTAATTTATAATCTGCAGTTAATGTGTTCTCTGTAATTTTTACACTTTGACGGCTGGATTGGACCCTCTGGAGGACCGCTTTTGGCCCACGGGCCACATGTTGGACACCCCTGACTTAGACTGACAAGACTGAAGATTTGTGGGATTTTTTGTATTAAGTATTTAAATAGATTGTCTGTGTGCTACTTCTTTAATAATCATTTTGAAACCTACAGTAGCATTTTGGGACACACAGGGGCAGCAGAAACAAGCCGTGAACTCCATTTTGACATATAACCGTCTTTTATGGTGACGTGATGAACTTGTACTGTTTACACATTAACGCAGAATGGAACATCAGTATTTGTTGTGTTTCTGTCCACCTGATGGATTTTAGTCCAACGTTTACTCTCTTTTAGCTCAGTTTTTGGTCTCTACCACTGCCGCTTACTGCTTACTCAGAGGGAATCCAAGGGGAACTTTGAATTACTGGGTTCTCTGTTCTGAACTTGTAGGTCTTCACTTTATTATATTAACCGCTATGAAATGACATATGTTGTAAATTTTTTGTTCGTTTATTTGACAGGGACCATGTACAGAAGAACATTAAACACATTTGCCTCCACATTGGATTATGCTACATTCACTAACTTCATTATGGCTCCCAAGCATAAGTCAGACTTACAGTTTACATTTTCGCCGGTATTTTCCTATTGAGTTCTGTTTCAGTGTGAGCTAATGACTGTTTGTCGTTACTGTAGTTGTACAAATATATAAACTGATTGATATCGTGATGCACGCAACGGCGTTGTTTACATTTTCACCGGAGTTGCAATTTATGGCGAAAATCGACTTATGTCACACTGTAGGAACGGAACTCTGATGTAAGTCGAGGACCCCCTGTACTGATTTTAATGGCTTTGCATTTTAGTTAGTCTTGAAGTTTAGCAGAAATAACAAGAAACGCACTCAGAGAGCAGTACTCCGCCAAGGCTGCTCAGTCCTTGTATCATTTCTGGTGGATAAGTCCCAATAACTCCTGGTGGATTTGTAGTAGGATGGGAATCATGTGATCGTCAGCAGGCAGCTGACGTAGTGTTCACTTGTTGTCTTAGTTACAGTGATGCCATGCCGCTAACTCACAGTGATACAGATATTTTTAACAAATCCGTGGACCCAGACTATAAACCACATCACTGCCAAAATCTAATCAGCTGGTCCTTGTGTCATTTCTGACCTTCTCTGAAAATTTCATTTAAATCCATTAGTCTGTTTTTGAGTAAGGTTGCTGACAGACAAACAGATTAACAGAAGGACAAACGTACGCTGATCGTCACATAACTCCGTGGTGGAGTAATAACTTCATATTGGGCTGTAGATAAGATTTTGTGTTTGATTTTCTAACTTTAGAGCTCAACATTGAACAAACACATGAGTTTCTGTTTCTTTGGTGTGTTGTGTGAGAGGCAGCAGTGATGCAGAGGGCAGCTTGCCAGCCTCAGTCATAAGTGCTCCACTGCAGAGCTATGAGTGTGGAGAAACCTGATAGCAGGATGGCAGCTCTCAGCGTGTTAGAGGTGAGGGACAAAGGGAGGGAGGGCATTACACTGACAGCAGCTCTACTTTTAAGTGGACGGCTTGAAGATATTAACACAAGATGCTGTTTGACCGTACGCGGTGTGTTAATGGCACATCAAGCAGAAGTGGTGCTGAGAGGAAATCTAACTAGACCAGTGAGTGAAGGTGAAACTCCAACACAGAGTCCCCGGCTTCCTTTTGTGCTTTGTGAGCTTTTTTTTTTGTTTCAGATCCGGTGAAGTGTCTGAGAAAGCACAAGCCACATTTGCAGCGTAGGTGGTGTATTTATCTCACAGTAACTGCAACGTCTTTAAAACCGCTCTTCACCTTGATCGGTAGGACTTTAGAAACATCCTGTGGTGCTGCTTTAATAGGTGTGTTTAACAGTTAGCATCCTCTTAAATAAATACACACAGTAGTTAAAGAATCTCCGGCCTGTTCCAGACTTCTCAATCACCAATATTTTTATGAATGATTCAGAGGTCTGATGTTCCTCTAAAAATGGCTGTTAGAAAAAGAAGTCAAGTCAATCAGAGCCTTAGTAAGCAGGTTTGAAACAGACTGATGCAATGGAGGGAAGTTTAGCTTTAAGGTCGGGGTTATCTATTGGAAGTCTAGTTTTATACCTTGAGAACATCATGGTTTTTTTACTGTATGTTAGAGAACATATGAGCGAAATAAGCAGTCAAAAGGCCATGGCTGAGTATTTCTGTGTTGAAACTTCAGATGACAGTCCAGAACAGCGTTTGCCTTTCTGTATTATTATTCTTTAGAATTGGTCCTCAGTTGTAGCATGTGCGGCTGAATTACTGTAATATTATAGCTTACCACTGGGAGGAGGAGTTTTAAGCTTTGACTATCATCTCTTGCCGATGTGCACATGGACAACTGCGATTACAAAGGATGCCTAGCTGTAATTATACTATTTTCTAGTCCGAAAGCTGTTTGGAGGACTTTGTTCCATAAATGTGCAGCATTTACATATTTACACATGAATACTGCTACCATAATAGAGTAATCGCTGCATGGATGGCCTGCGTGGACTCGGAATATTGGGCTGGAAGTAAAAGGAGAGCTCTGAGATGATGAAAGTCACATGATGTGGACCTTAGCAGACACAGAACGTATGATAATTCAACTCAATTTTATTTATATAGCGCCAATTACAATTCAGAGTGTCTCAAGACGCTTTACAGAACCCATATGCCTGAACCCCCAGAGCAGCCCTAAGACGACAGTGGAAAAAGAAAAGAAAAAACTCCCTTGTAATTGGAAGAAACCTTGAGCAGAACCCGGCTCGTATGGGGGGACCCATCTGCCGCTGGCCGGGACAGAAGAGGTAGAGGGGATGGCGGTGAAGCATGTATAATGTGAACAAAATCAGTCCTAAGACAGAACCCTGAGGAACTCCATGATTAACCTTACTATGCTCAGAAGAACATTTTAAGGCAGGAACCTTCAATTTGCATGGGAGAAAATTAAACAAGTAAATTTGATACATGTAGATGAGTTTTTATGGGCTTTATCAATGACCAGTGAGGGATTTTAAAATACTTTGTCATAGGTTATGACCTAATTATCCAGATAGAAGTCTATCTGCTTAAACAAACAGTGTCTTTCGGTATCCATCCAACCTGGATTATCTGTCAACTTGCTTCAGTTTGCAGAAATGTTGCAGAGGGGATAGGTGAATCAGTTCAAAACAGGTTGACACACAGTGGCTAACATGAAGATAATGTGAGACTAAAATGCCCTTTCAGTCTGAGTATGAAGCTGAAACAATCCGTCAGCACCACTGTAACTTTAATGTAATCCAATCAGTGATACTGTATTTCCTCATTCCAGCTCCTTGAAGACAGTATGATGGGTTCTGAATTTATTGCGGTGGGTGGAGCGGGGTAATTAGAGCTATTGATCTGGCTAAATGATAGCCTTCGCCTAGTGCTGAAGGGCATGTGCTCAGCAAGCCCCGGTGTTATCTGATGACCTGTGAAATCAATGGCCTGGCTGCAATCTCCCAGGTGATTTACCTCATTCCATTTATCTCACAGGGCTGAGTGGGTTCACGTGCACGAAAACAGCAAACAGGGCTGTGCATCGTATTGCACGCTTTCCAGAAGCATGCATAAATACGACACAGCTCCCTCTGAGGCATACATGAGTGCAAACGCCTCATCCTGCCTACAGTCCTAAGACACTGAGTGTAGGGGCTTGTTCCCTTGGAAACCACATTTAGCTCCGGTCCACAATGAACTCGGCTCTTCAGTAGCCTGCCGAGCAACTGATGGAAAAAAAATAGATCATTACGTGGAGCAGACATTTGAAATGTCACTAAGATGTCAGCCTGCTCTCACATGCTTTGTACATTCCTTTATTCCTCCTCTCTAATAGAAAGTTTACATTGGAACAGAAAGACAGAATTGAGTGCAAACCTCAGCTAATGATGAACAACTTTCAGATAGACTAACCTTTACTTGTTTTTCTTTTCAGAGAATATTAACAAAACTGAATCAACAAGAGACGCAATATAGTAATGAAAAGACAGCAGACAATAATTTATTGCATGAATATGTAATATATGTGTTAATGAAAAAATTATGTTCTTATCTAGTTCTGAGGAGGTGTAGGGGATAAAATGTGATATTTTTAATATACTAAGAATATAATTTACTGTACTGGCAGCTTTAAAGAGTCTGATAATTGATTTTCATAGTTTATGTAAATAAATTATAGAGAAATGTGTTCAACAATCTCCAAGTATAGCACATATTTTAAAAAGTGGTCTGAAGTTTAAAAAGCAAAAATGTGTTTGGGGTACCTGGGGGTGTTTTATTAAAGTGTTTTCATGGACATATACATGTTGGTTATCATACTCAGGATGATCACAGACAAATTCCTGTATACATGATAAATACTAGTATCCCAGTGATTGATTACTGCATGCTACTTGTGTAGGCATGTGTGATGTTTACATGTTTGAAATAGTTAATCTGACATTCAGGTCAACAATAATTTGACTGGGACTATTGATCTGACCTCTGACGTGTCTTTTACAGACCTGGGGATGGCTCTGGATTTTGGTTGGTTTTTTGCAAATTAAGGATGTTTTCAGCAGATCCTTTTGAGGAGTTTTGATTCCAGGTTAATGGTAAATTCAAGAATAGAAGAAGTCCCACTTTGTCTATTTGTAATTCTGTCTTAACACTCTTTCATTTATACCGGGTGCATTAAACCAGTTATTCTCCCGTAGTTCACAGTTGGGCCACGTTGCTGTCAAGATAGGTGGAAATGATGTGCAGATATGAATATTTCTTTTTCTGAATGCTGTAGCGTCACTTCAACAGGTGCTGCTGAAAGTCTCTAATGTTTGTGTGAGTGCTTTGTAACAGAGAATGATGTTTCTATACATCTAAACTACATTCTTAGTTACTTTTTGAGTGAAATGTTTTCTTTTGGCCTTTGACATGGTGTTAGAAAGAGTGACAAAGTCCACATTACGAGGTAGGAGGGGAGGATGGAAACAAACCAGAAACCCAGAAGACCAGAGTTTCTGTTCCACGATGGATGAGAGACCGACAGTCTCAGACTTAACTTTCGTTATCTGTCATTGTTCTCTCATCTACTTAGTTTAGGCACAAAAACAACCATGTCAGGTTTAGGATATTAGCCAGCTTTATTAGACACTTTTACATGTTCGAAGCTTTGTTGAGGTTATGTGCCAAAATAATTTGGCTAAGGAAAATGTCATGATTTGGTTTCAAATGCTTTTTCACTCCAAGTTTGAAGAATCTTCTCCATTTTCTGGAGTACCAGGATGACAAGTCCAGCCCCAACTAATGTATGATTTGTTGGCTGAAAAGGAATGTCAGTAAAACAGTCAAATAGGTAGAAGAAAGCAATAGCAAAGCACATTTGTGATAAGTTACAAACAAACGTAAGAAAATATGTTTCCCCCAAAACATACCTGAGATGTAGTTTGGTTCTACTGGAATGTAATTTAGTAAAATACCTTCCAGGATGATCAGTGTCACTCTCTCCACCTGTCAGGAGTTTTATTGTTGTGGTTGATTGTTGTTTACATGCTACAGTATCCAAGGGCTTATCCAGGTTCTGAAATTGGGCTATGATGCTAAACACAACCACAAAAATGGCATACTTCAAAAATCTGATGATAACTGTGACACTCATGTCCGCGTAAACATACTCAATCACTTGGTGAAGGCAAAGTAGGCCTCGCTGTCATCAGCAGGTTCTCTTTCACTCTCCAGCTGAAGGACAGGATAAGGTCAGTGTGTTGACCTGCTTTTTACAGCAGCCACTTGGACGGTAATCACAAAAAATAACACCAACCCACTAAAGAGCCTTCCACTGGGCCGGCCCGTACACCGGGTCACAATGAGTGGCGACTAAATGAGCTTATTAATCACACACAGCACCAGAGGCAGAGCCATTCTGAATTCATTAATGCTCGGCAGAGCAGTCTGGAAAGAAAAAAAGAGGCTCAGACGTGTTTTCGGTATCAACAACTGTGAACTCATTTCAAATTGACACTGCGTTTTCAGCAAGCACTCAGACTGCAGGAACACTTAATATTACATTCTGGGGCAATAGGTCCACCGAATACAGCAACACTTTACATTTACACAACTCTGCAGTTAAATCAGATTTAGTCATGATATTAAAAACAAACTGTTGTTTAAGCTGTTGTTAATATACGGTGTTATTTAAGCACATTTGAAGCAGTTATCAGTGATTCCATGCCGCTCTTTGTCTGAGAAATACTGCTACTCTCATATAAAATGTGTCTGAATCTTCCCAGCCTTAAGAAGGCTGTCGTTCAGTTCTTAGTGTTAATACCCTCAAGTCTCCTAAAAGACAAGAACAAAAGGAAAATTGGTCAAGGCACTTTGATGAGCCTGCTGTCTTTTCTCGCTCCTTCACACCTGTTTACCTTTAGTACCTGAACAAATTGTCCTGATAGACAGCTGTGTTTTCTAAAGCTTCACTCGTCACAGGTTTCCGTTGCAGAGAACAGGAGAACGCTTTCAAGGAGGGATTACCACAAATCACCAGATAGGATTTTATAACAAGAAATTCCTCAAGATCCGCTTTTGTGTATTTGAAATTCAGTTCTGTGTAACTCAGCTTATTGTTAATGAATTAAATATACTTTGGAGGATATTTTTACTCCTGTTTTCTGCTGGAATATCGCACTTTTTATTCACCCCTTTGGCTTTGACAAAACACTGTTCGCCTCCACTGTCTTTTCTCCAAATGTGAATGTGTGCAGGTTTACATAGACACACATATACGCTGGCAATAGGACCAACTAATGTACAGAAGCCTAAAAAAGCCTTCACCATTTTTGATCAGACGCTGCTCATGTCTGTGTTTGTCTCCTTTGATAAGGTGCTTTCATCTTGTTTGCATTGATTACAGGCTGACGAGTCAGAGTGATACACTTAGGGGCCCTATTCATGTCTGCCCCCGCGACACACACTGGGCCCATTGTGGCGAGGAATGTCTCCTTTCAGGGCCTGAAGCTGCCTGTGAAAGCACGTCAATAATCCCGAGTCAGTGGGTGCTTCACAATGCTGCTGAGACCATCCCACCGACCGGACCACTGTGGAGATGGGCCCCAGCTCTGCTCCGCTCCGTGGAAAAGTGACCGGGACGGTTGAAAGAGGGGGCGGCTGAATGGATGAAGTAATTAATCTGGTGCATGCTGATAAATAAACAGCTCCACAAAGGTGAGACCACTCTCCCAAGAAGAAAGGAGCTAATCAGCGTTGAAGCTGTGTGCGATCTCTCTTCATTTATAACTCCACATACCACGCCGAATATCTGGAGAGCTGCTTTATTGCTTTGCACAGCCCCCCGTTGTTTTCACACTGCAGGCCTCCAAAAGGCGAGTGAACACGGCTTGTCCTCTCAGGAAGTATCAAGCTTCTGGTGTACAGCCGAGGCAGAACCCAGCATCGGCCTGCTATAGAAACTGTGGTTTTTGTCCTGAGTATTTGTTTGAGCAGAGAATGTGATATCATAAGCAGAATAAATGGGATTTCAGTCTTTAGTGGCCACTAAAGCCATTAAAAATATACATCAGTTGTATTTATTTTAGAGCTGGTGTGTTGGAGAGGGGAGGGGGGCAGAGGAGGCTGAAGGAATCCACTGGTGAAGCTCTTGTAGAGATGGGAGTGGAAAGAGCCAATCATTGCTCTGTAAAGAATTAAAACCACCTCTGCAAATAGCCTCAATATTTGTGCAGCGCCTCAGAGTGGGAGTTTCACAGCGTCTGGGTTTCCAGTGCAAATAAACAGTGCAGAGGTCTACAAGGGTGGACCGGCCCCCCTTATCCCAGAGGTGAAGCCCACTCCTTTGTTGCTGCTTAATCTAGGCCACTCTCTATTGAGTGGGATGAAAAGTGAATCTTTGTGTGGGTGTTTGTGTTTGTGTGCGAGTGTGCAACATGCATTCACGGCCCTCGGTGTGTCAGATGAAGCCGTACGATAGCGTCTGTTTGTGGTTCTTGAATCAGAGGCTCGGACCTGCAGAGACCACCAGAGTGTTTGCCAGTTCCCAGATAACCCACATCCTTACACTGGGCCTTCACATACCAATCCCAGGATGCTCGGCGCAGAGCAAACTGACAAATATCAACACGACTGACCAGCGGTCCTACTTAAACCAACAGTGCGTGCCCACTTGAGTACAAATATGATGAATGGATGATGATGTTGATATGCTAGCAGTTGGTTTTGGACGGCTTTCACTTCTGCAAAGACATCACAGGTCCACTCAGTTCCTACTCATCAAGATCTGACCAAGAACCTGGACTGGGAACATTCTGAGTTCTATTCAGTCTAACTAGCATCCATCCATCCATCCATCCATCCATCCATCCATCCATACACCCCTTAATTCTGATCGGGGGGCTGGAGTCTATCCCAGCTGACTTAGGCTGAAGGTAGGGGACAACTGGACAGGTAACAGTCTGTCACAGGGCTACACATAGAGACAAACAATCACACTCACATTCACGCCTACGGACAATTTAGAATCACCAGTTAACCTCAGCATGTTTTTGGACTGTGGGAGGAAGCTGGAGAAAACCCACGCATGCACAGGGAGAACATGTAAACTCCATGCAGAAAGATCCCAGGAAGGCAGGGACAGAAACCGAGGATTTTCTAGCTGCAAAGCGACAGTGCTAACCACCACGCCACTGTGCAGCCCTCTGACTAGCAGCTCATTGTATATTTCTTTCAGGTTTGTGTGTTTGTTGAATACTAAGGCTTATCATCGGATCAGGTAGTCTATCGTTATCATCACATGAGAGAAGAGTGCAGAGTGCCAACTGTGAAATTTATAATATCAGTGCTGCATCTGCTGGTTGATTGGTGTAACATGATGGTGCAGCCTGAGCTGATATTCCTCCTCTACTGTTCAGACTATGTGTGACTCTCAGGTCTCTTTCAGATCGAGTTCATATCTATCTGTTTGTGAAAATCATGCCGTGATTTGGTCGGTTTTACATACGTGTATTTTGGACATGGTTCCCAAATTTTAACCCAGTAAGACCTCTACTACACAAGCATTATGGGATGGTGGACGTGGCATTAGAGAGTGTTGTTTACTCACAGTGAAATGCCAATTAGGACTGTCAATAAGGATTATGTTTGGTAACTTAACGCTAAACTTGGTTAGCATGCAGGTCACACTTTCAGAACTGATGAACAGTTACAGTTTTCAGATTTGTGATATCTGGCACTTTTTTGGCGTCATCCTCTTAAGTTTTGTAGTTATTTCACACCGTAGACTGCATCCAGACGGTTGATGTTTTGGACTTGGTTGTAACTTGTGAGACTGTCCCAGTGTTAATGCTGCTAACGGTAGATTAGAGCGGTGACCCACCAAGACTAAATACTTTATTTTGAGAACAACTTAGAAGAAATCATGCTGATGCATAATGAGTAATGCTGGATTACTATTTCTGTTTTCATTGGCTATTTGGGATTTTTGTGGTAATGTAAGTTGAGTAGAAAAAAACACAACAACATTAAGTTTTCAAATATTGGATGTCATTTACTATCCAACAGCTTTGACCACGAAGTCAACTCAGATTGGACATAACTCTCTGACATCGATGAGCACCTAGGAAGTAGAACAATAAAGGGTTGTTGATGTCAGTACTCAAGTGTAAAAGACTGCTACTCAACCAGGACACCAAGAGGGCATATACATTGGAGTTGAACAGCACTATTTAAGGGCCCTTCAGAAGTATCTAGGTGCTTCTTTCTCCCCTGAAAACAGCCCGAAAGAGTTTCACATCACTCTAACATGCCCACAAGTTCCTGCAGTCGAAAACGGATCATAGAAATGCGGGTTTCTATGAAAAATATGATAAACTGTCAATGCTTTATGTGACAATGAGAGCTACTCAGATGTAGGTAAGTTCCTCAAACTACAGGAGGTCCTCGACTTACGTCAAAGTTCCGTTCCTACGGTGTGACGTAAGTCGATTTTCGCTGTAAGTCGGAACTCTGGTGATAATGTAAACAAAGCCATTATGTGCATCATGATATTGATCAGTTTACATATTTGTACAACTACAGTAATGACACCCAGTCATTAGCTCATACTGAAACAAAAGTCGGTAGGAAAATACCAGCGAAAATTTAAACAAAGCCCTTACATGTTCAAGTATCCGCTTTTTATCATGGATAATCATGCAGCCAGTCGCGCGACTTAGTCCAAGCAACTGACCGATGTTCGTCTGTGTTTCGCCCTGTTCCAAGCGTTATAGATAGATAGATAGATAGATAGATAGATAGATAGATAGATAGATAGATAGATAGATAGATAGATAGATATAGATAGATAGATAGATAGATAGATAGATAGATAGATAGATACTTTATTTATCCCGAGGGAAATTCAATTTATTACATCGAGTTTCACTTCCATGGAGATGGCTTTCCTTTTACTTATGCTTGGGAGCCATAATGAAGTTAGCGAATGTAGCATTATCCAATGTGGCGGTAAATGTAAACAAAGCTGTATTATAGCGCTGCGTTACTATTGTACATACAGTATTCATCCGCTCTGTTCACCACATGACAACGTATTCATCCGCTCCACTCGCCAACTAGTTCCACTGAACCAGTTCCGACATAACGACGAAACACCGTAAGTCGAGGACGCCGTAAACCGAGGACTTTCTGTATATTGATGTCATTTTGAAATGTGGTGACAATGTAATGAAGATGCTGAACTCGTAATTTCTTTATGTTATATAAGGTTGTAGTATTTCCATTCCTCTTGAGCGCTTTGATCGAACAACTTTACAGAATCCTAAATGATTTATTACACATCATCATGTCAAGGTTCACAGTGATTAATACCAGGATGGAGAGGGCAGGCCTCCATGTTGACATAGAGACACCTTCACAGTCGTGCCTATGAGCAGCTAATACACCTGACTGGCATGTCTGTGGGATGTGGGAGGAAACTGGATCAAGCGATGGAAATGCACACAAACAAACACACAGAAAGACCTTGTGAGGTGAAGTGAACCACTGAACCCCTGTGCCGCCGCGCTCTCAAACAAAATAACGGACAGTGCACAAAGTTGGAGGCTAAATTGCTCCTGAAAACCTGAATTCATTTATGTGCTCTTGTCTGAGTACATTTTTTTTCCTCCTACATGCTGCCTGGAATAATACGAGCATGTGTGCTAAAGGTCAGAGGTCAAACGGTGAAGAAGCAGAGCAGAAATTACTTCAGTGGAATTTTTCGTTCTTTTGCAGAAAGATCAGTTGATGACAAGAATTTTTCCATAACTCAATGTAGAACCTCTCATACTTTTTATTAAAACATATCAAGCATATTAAAGGTTATAGCTCTTCACCACATAATAGCCGAGTTGTTAGAATTAACTTTAGTGCTCATTTATAAATCACTAGAACATCCTAGAAAGTTCCCACAAATATCCACAAAGATATACATTATTCATATATTATGCATTTGAAAGGTGGGCAAAATGTCATTTTAGCTGTAATTTAAAAAAACAACAACTGTTTACTGTTATCTTACATATTTTTCCCTGTTTTGTCACATTACAGATAAAGATATTCATTGAAAGAAAAAAGGATGAAAAATGGTAAATTCAACAGCCACTTTACAGATTTTTATTTGTTTTGTTAAATTACAGATATTCATAAAAGGTGCCAGATTTCCAGTTTTTGATTATTTTTTTTACAGTGAACACTTCAGCTTTAACCAACATTTACATCCACATTTATTACAACCAAAGACACAGCATGACAAAATGGTAATTTCCATTCCATCATGTGTGATTTTTATATGATAATAACAACAGCAGGAGGCCTTTCTACCTGTGAACGGCTGTTTTATTAGTCAACATGTCAGCGTTACCGACTGTGCACATCAGTGATCGTAAGCAGCTGAGAACTAACAAAGTTCCCTCAGGAAGCTTCGATTTTGGAGAAGTGCAGAGTGTTTATGTGTTGTTAAAAGTCTGTTCCTCGTCAGAGTTCAGATTACTGAGATAATTCATCATTAGAAGTGTTGTGTGAAAACCTTCCTTAAAGTCTCCCAGTGAGTGTCGCTCACTGACATGCCCTCAGTACATGACTTATTATCCCAACTGATGTCGCCACATCTGCAGGAGGGATGCATTTGTTGCTAAGCAACAGCTAAACCTCGCAGCATGCTAGCTACGCTTCAAATTTGGTACACTTTTGACATTTGTGCACTTTGCTGTGCTACAAATACCATAAAATGTTTTTAAAAAACTGATTCTGAAATGTACAAAATGGACCTAAGTGTTTTTATCTGCATGATCCTTGAAGAAAACACTTGCTGGTTGGTGACCTCAGTGAATTGATGTGTAGAAAAATGAAGCAGAAACTGCATTTGTGAAGAAAAATCAACAACTTATTATATAGTGGAATATTTGGAGTAGTTCTGAGCTTTATATGGTGTTAGTGACGTCACGAGAGGGAGAGCAGCTGTAAGTCCAGTTTAGCACTAAGAAATATGGATCAGAACAGTAGTTTTGACACTGAGTGGGTTCAGAATGTGTATTCATACGCACATGACGGACCACAGCTTTATAATTACAAGCCTGCTGAGTGTCACAGAAACCAGGAACAGACGAGGATGAAGAGAAAGAACAGCCATCAGAGGAACTAATTGGTGGTGTGAGGAGAGATTATTTTCTATTATTGTGCAGCTCGATCACTGCAAAGTAATATTTAAGAATAATAACTTTTTGTGTCATATTCTTCACAATTTTTATCTGGTAGCTTCATTTTCCATTCTCTGTAAATGTGCCTCACATGCTGTCATTTTAAAAATAGCTTCTTAAATGTTCATATTTTCTGCTTTCTTTGGTCCAGTAAGCTGAAAATCTTTGGGTTGTGAGACATGTGAGGACATCATCTTGGACTTTGGGAAACACTTTTCTACATTTTTCACCGTTTTCAGGCCAATCGACGAGTCAATTAATCTGCAAAATAACATTAGTTGTCACCCTGTTTTATAATCATCATCACAGAGGGGTATGTTTACTTCAAACACTATTAAAATGACTCTTCCCACATGTTAAGACATTCAAGCTACTGCCCGCAACATTCACCAACGCCCTAATAAATCAGTATAAATATATAAATCTGCTCTACTTGCAAAGATCCACCGTTACATCTGAACGTGGAGGTGCCCAGTGGACAAGCAGATATTCAAATAAATACGATTTTAGAGGAAAATGAGGGCAGAAACAGATGAGTGAAAGGAGCCAATGTTTGAGCGAGGTAAAAGCTTTGTTTTGCAGCAAATGTTTTCATGGAGGAGGGGTTGAAGAGAGTGTGTGTGCGGTGGTGGGGGGGAATCAAACTGATATTTAGCCCCTACTGGCTTTTTTTTTTCTCCTGCTTTTGTTTTATGCAGGGCTCTTTTTACCACATGGTAGTGACAGATTGTTTGAGCTGAAAGGAAAAGCCATTCGAAGCTAATTAAGCAGCCATTGCAGGCTCTGTTCGCAGGCAGGAGGGAGAGTAGCGCAGGCATTTGTCAGCGCCGCACCCAACGTGGGTTTAATTGACAACCGGGACTCCTGACTGACAGCTTTTCCAGCGCGCAGCCAATCGCGGGGCCGCGCAGGGAGACAGCCGCGACGCGATTGGACGAAGAGCGGGAGAGGGGGAAGCGGAGGACCCACGTGGGGCCGGGCATAGTGAGCAACACGTGATAGGCTGAGGCGCAGACGTGTTGCAGCCTACCCAGTGCTGCTGATAGCAGAGCTTGTAGATGCTTGAGGTCTCGTTAGAAATAGGTCGATCAATTCAAGTCACTCAAAGGACACTCTGCCGCAGATAAAGCGGCATTCACATCTTCCTGCGCAGTCTTGAATGAATTTCTATGAGCTCCTATTATTCTTGGCATAGTAACAGGACGTATTTCTTTTTCTTGGCATCTTTGCCTCTCCTTCAATTGAGAGCAGAAAGTGTGATTTTCCTGTTTCGGGCTTGTTCAGGGTCACAGTGGCTTCTCTTATAATCACTTATAGGCGTAGATTCTTGAGAAACCGCCGTGATGTTTAGATTAGATGTAACTTTATTGTTATTGGTCAGAACACGAGCACTAAGACAGCAGTTTAGCACCAAATAATAGTGCAAAAGGTGCAATGACAGGGCAGTGCAATGCAAAATGTCTAAGGGAAATGGCTTTAAGGGCAGTATGAATGTGCTTAGATGTAAACAGTGCATGCAAGTGTGCAATATAAATAAATGTCCAAGGTGCATAAATGCTGTGAAAGCTGTAAGAAATATAAACAATAATAACGATATAAAGACGGGGATAAACGACAGCATACTATATATGCTCAGTAGGTGAGTGAGCATGTGTGTAGCTAATATGTTAGTTTATTCATTTTGGCTGAACTTTGTGTTTTCTTGTACATAAATTGATGCAGAAAAGACAAAAATCGGTACATACGAATACACCAGAATGCAGAAAAATACGTGTATGATACAGTACGAACATGCTAAATATGTGAATGTTGTGCAAAATCTAAGCTATACAGTATAAACATGGTGTAAATATTGTGGTGTGTAGTCTGCACACTGAACATGTATACAGTTTTTGTGTGTATAGTTTATTCACTGTGGCTTTACTTTGTGTGTTGTAGATGCAGAAAAGACACAAATTGGTGCGTACAAGTTTGCCAGAATGCAGGAAACTGTGTGCTTCAAGCTTGTGTTGTACAGTATGATACAAATACATACATGATAATATAAGTGTGCTCCATGAATACCAGTATAAAGACAGTATAAAATGGGCTCCCATAGAAAAACAATGCACATGTCAGGGTTGGAAAGTGAACTAATAAGTGGGATTACATGACACTAAAACGCACAAACCATGACAACACAATCTGGCTTACGTCTCCTTCTGAATACATGAACAAAAGGGGAGAGGTAAGGCAGGAAAATCACGTTTATAGGACGCTGTGGGGCGGCTACAAGTGTACATAGGGGTACAGGAGCCCACAGCAAAGGTTCCACACAACCACTGGGAGGCAGAACGAACTTTGTGTAAATATAACAAAGAAAGAACAATTAAAAAGTAAAATATATATGGTTATGGAGTATTATTAATACAATAATTCATATATATTTAGCCCACAACCACTGCTGCTCTACTGTTACATGTGCATAGAGTCAACAGAGTTAAAATGTAAACTCATTTTGGCTGATATGGATGCAGAAAAGGTGCAGACAGACACCAGCATGTGTTTGATGCTAGTGTTTTACATTATGACAAAGCATCAACATACTAAATATATAAATGTTTAAAATCTGGAGGTAATACGAGCGTGCTACATGAATAACAATATAAAGATAGGGTGTGGTGTGTTAATGTTGACTTAACTTCATTTTCATTCCAGTTTCGGATAAATAAAATAAAATATATAGTAAAAATGTATTATTACTAAAATTCTAAGGTCTATAAATCAAATCTATGATATAGATAATATATAAACTTAATGTATTATAAATTACATTATTTTTAGCACTCTGGGTTCCTTATGAACACATATAAATGCATTTATTTTGCTTAGAAAAGTAATTGACAAACAAAAATAACAAATGTATATTATGTCATGCTTTATATACTCATTTTTGTCTGAATCGGTGCATATAAATCCTCCAAAAGGCAGGAAAACTGTGTTAGATGCTGAAATTATCCTGCACTGTCAAACAAAACACACACTCAGCTCATAATTGTTCTCATAATGCTTTTATTAAAATAACACGCTCTGTCTCCTGGCTAGTTACTTTCCCACCAGCAGTGTGTGTGAGTTTTAAACGATGTAAAAAGTGGTGGGTTTATTGCGCTGCAGTGAGGCCGGGTATAAATTATTACCTTTGTTTTGAACAAGTTGTTGAACGCGCTGAATGTCACTTCAAATCCAAGATGGCGAACATGTGAGGTCACACGTCGCGGCGGGCCAATCGGAACGCGTCTGTGCGGGGACACCCCACGTGGGGATCGGAGTGCCGTGATTGGCTGGCGCCGCTAAACTCCTCCGGAGAAAGCCGATTGGTCGGCGGCGGCGGCTCTCGGCAGTCGGGTCCTCGTGTCAGTGCACAGTCTGTGTGTGGTAGAGCGCGCGGCGGAGGAACTGGGAACCCAACGGCAGGCTGGCGGTGTTGTTCACGACGGCCGACATTTTACGGTTTTTTTTATTTAAAAAAACTAAAAATCAACCGGTTTACTCGGCCAACAACCGTCTCTGGACTTACCGGGGGTGATTCGCGCTACGCTGCTGGATCTAACGCGGGCTTTCTTTGAAGTTGTCTGCGGTCAAACAACTCGTCCCAGTCGAGGAGGTTTCCAGCGTCCGGGCGACCGACGGAGCTAGAGGAACCGGGACGGAGACGCCGCTCTCCGCTTCGGGATCACCCGGGGTTTAAAAGCACTCTGAAGGGGGCCCAAAGAAGAAGCGACGACGGACATTTTCTGCTCTTATCAGTCAAGGATATTAAGCCGTTTTCGTGGATACTTTTTTTTTTGTACCTGTGCAGAGGAGGGGAGGAATCAGTCGAGACAAAGGTAAAAAGGGCTTCATGGAGAGCCGCTAACAAGACGGCTGCTGCTGCTGGTGGAGGTAGAGGAGGTAGAGGTGGTGGTGGTGGTGTGGCTTCTTTATGGCAGCCGACTTTGAAAGCAGCAGCTCCCTGTTTTCTGATCTTCCCGGACCACCAGAAACAACCGCTGCGTGTGTTCTCGTTCCCTTTATGGAAGACAAGTCCTTAGATTTACGAGCAAAAAAAAAAGCAGCAGCCGAGCATCGCGTCAAAATCCAAAAGTCTAAACTTTGGGATTTATTTGATTCGTGGGATCAAACACATTTCACTGCCTGTTTCACCCCAACCTCATTGTAATGCAAATAGAGGTGACAGATTTAGATATTTTTTATTCTTTTGGACAGAAAGTGTAAAATATTTTAATCCAATTTTTTTGTGTTTCAAAAAACCCCACTTAATTCTCATTTTTTATGTTATAGACAGTGGAGCAAGTTAATGAGGCTTTAATTGGTGTTGTGTTAGGTGCCGTGTATGTGATCCAGCTCCGTTTTCTGTTTGTTTAGGTACAAAGGAAGGCCGGGAGGTGATCCGTCCAGCGGTAGGGGTCTGACTGAGCGCCTCGGAGCCGAAAAAGAGGCTTTGTCCGCCGCCATCCTGCGTCTGTACAGGGGGGAGGCGGTGGCGGTGATTTAGCGCACCTTCACCGGGATTAACGGAGGGAAAGGAAGGGAGAGAACACGTAGATTCCCCCCGAGGAAAAAAGACTCGACATGTATCCGCAAGGCCGGCATCCGGTAAGTAGCTGTCTTTGTCACTATTTGTAAATCAACGCAAATGCACCTCCTTTTCAGAAGTTAGCCTAATTAGCTGCTGATCCACACCTTACTATTTATGGTCAGTGCCTCTCTCTGCCAGGAGATGGTGTTTATTGAAGGTTTTTTATCAGCTAAGTAAAGCAGATCATCACTTCCTTCCATAAACTGACTCAGTAGTTGCATTTTTTCAGCTCTGAAAGGTTAACTGTGCACAGAAATCCCACAGTGCATGATATTTTTTTCTTATCATCCCCTGCATACCGTGTAACACCACTTTGCGGACAGATTAAGTGATCCACCTCTGTCATTGCACATGTTGTTGAGTCTCCACCCGCCAGTCAGAGCTCAGGGGAAATGAGAAGACAAACCATAAAGAGAAAAAAAAAACAGTTTACCAAGAAAAAAGGAGGAGGAAGTGGCAAAAGAGACATGAGAGCTGCAGATGATGTTATTTACACCTGTGGTTTCTTCTCAGGCACCTCACCAGCCAGGGCAGCCTGGCTTCAAGTTCACGGTGGCAGAGTCCTGTGATCGGATCAAAGACGAATTTCAGTTCCTGCAGGCCCAGTATCACAGGTAAGGACCGCTGTACACAGCCAGGAACAATAGGAAGAGGAAGCTGCTGCTGTTTTGTTCCATTATTGGAACAAAACATGTCCTACGTTTGTTTTTGTCTCGTGTGCAACAACATTATTTTCTTTCCCTCTTTTCTCTCTCCAGTCTCAAAGTGGAGTACGACAAACTAGCCAATGAAAAGACGGAGATGCAGCGTCACTACGTCATGGTAAGAGCTATAGCCGTAAAGCTGTGAGTCTGATTTAATGCCGTATCCTCCCTTTTGCCTCAGGTGAGCAGTCACAGGTGGTGCAGCCCCAGACTGTTGACTCACATCGGTGTTTTCATTTGATAAGCAGCTGCAGGGTGGGGGTGAGCCAAGGGGCAGTTGAAACTCTAGCTGGGGTCAAATGTCCGGCTATTGATTGTCGGGTGTGACGACCCCCCTCTATGGCTCTAGGGTCCTCTTTATGACCCTCCACCACTCCTCCTTAACACACCCAACATGACCCACTGGGGGTTAATGACTGGTCTGCTGGCTTTGTGTATGAATTAGAGGGTTTCCTGTGGTCTTTTTTTTAAAACTTCTCAGCTCTCCCAGAGTGAACCGTGGGGGTCACATCCAGAGGTTTCTCAGATATGCAGAGACTTTGAGTGTTTTTCTCCAGCTGTAATAGACTACCTGTTGGGACCAAACACTGTTGAAATGTTAACAAGAATACTTTCTTCACAGACTTGTAGACAAAATCTGATCTAAATCAATCAAACTGATGTTCAGTGTAATGAACTCCATGTGTTCTTCTGCATTAGCCAAAAAAATCTGCACATGTATAAAGCAGAGTTAGCATATATTTTGTTAATAGATGAATCATTTAAGTCATTTTTTCTTGGAAAAATGCTAAACATATACTGTTTATGTAATACTGAAACATAGTTAAACAGGAGGAAAGTGTGTTTTTAAAGATTTTTTTTTCTCTTCAAAAAATACATTTTCTGACTCCTGCAATACTGTTGCTACTGTTATTTTTGCAATTAATTCTTGAAAAAATACAGTTTTTCCCAGTTAAATTGTTGTGTTGAAAATGGAAACATGCTGCAATATTTATAACAAGTAACATGGCAATTCCTGCATTTATTACATGTAAAAAATGCATTTTATCCTGGTCAAATTGCTGTACTTTCATGTTAGTAACAGACATGTGCCTTAATATTTATGACAGGTTTAACTGCAATTTTTTGCTAAAAATACACATATTAAATGTTAAACGCACTAACTGTTGTGCAGATAATGGAAAAATGCTGTAATATTTACAATAAGCTACATAAACTTCATTTTACTTGGTATTTTTATGTAAATTTTTAAAGGTTCAAACTTTTTTTTAACAGTAAAATGTGGAATGAAGCACATTTTTTAACCCTAGAACCAACAATATCGATACATTTCTTCACCGTAAATGTAGAAAATGTTTTACCGTAATTTTATGGTATCATTCTGGTGACCTCAGCTGCCAGAATTTTACCGTAAAAACAACAGTTTTTTTCACAGTGTAGTTGCACTCGTGAAAGAACTGAATTACTAATAATAAAATATTATCCAGCTGTACTAGTTCTTAAACATTTTGAAGCAGTTTGGCATTTTGCTTTGTTGCTGCACTTATGAACTGAGACTGATTGCTGTCAAAATCCTGTGAAGAGTTAAACATAAGACAGTTTCAATACTGAAATGAAATCGTAGCGACAAAGAAATCTGTGCCTCTTTAAGGACAACCCAACACAAAGGTTCTTGCTAATACAGGAAAGTCTTCATTGTGTTCATGGAAAAAGAACAATCTTTATCTGACAAGTGATGTAACTTAGACCTCACTCATAGTTTGTGTGTGTGTGTGTGTGTGTGTGCCTGCTTATCTTGTTTGTACATGAAAGGAATGAGTTTAACCAAACGCAGCAGTACGTTTGTTAAATATTATTTTCCCTGCGAGGAACCAGAAGGTGGTGGGAGTAGCTATAATAAATGGAAGCTGTTTGCTGTGTGTTTGATAAACAAGACAGACAAACTACCAGGCTTTAGTTTGTATCCGTTGGTGGGCTCACAAGCTTTTGGCAATCATCAGCAGATAATGTTGTTTTCAATAATAGTATTTGGCTCTCTCCCTGGTTTCTGAAGCCATAGACGGTGTTTGTGCTCAAAGACAGGCAGTGCCCAGTCGTCTGTCTGCTGCGACTGCAAAAAGTACATGAAGTTGTCAACTTCTTTAGTTAATGACGGGGTATTTTTAATAGTTCAGTCGTGTTCTGCAACATCTATTCAACTTCTCTTTTATTGTTTGGGTAGAGCACTGATAAAAGTGTCATACCAGTTAACCACAGTTTCACAGCCTCGTTCCACAAACAAATGTTCTTTCTCTGTTTTCTAAAGAAAAGTCGAGTGTTTCTACTTTGCTCTGATGTACAGTATCTCATTAAGGATACATATCTGCTTCTAATTACTTATTTGTGCTAATGAGAATTGTTTTAAATGATGGTTTTAATGTTTTCTCTTTTTTTTTCTTGACAGTACTATGAGATGTCCTATGGGCTCAACATTGAGATGCACAAACAGGTATGTAGCCATATCAGAGATGGTCTGTGTACAACCAAAACACGGCTGTTTTTCCCCCCTAGTGACTGAGGAATATAAACACACACACACACATGCATACCTGACCTTAGTTTCTACCCTCATCCTTAAATGCCTTTAGGAGGCATACACATACTGGCTTCCTGTAGTGAAAATGCTGACAGGCTAAACAACACGAAGGGCACGCTGCCTGATGGGGATGGTTTGATAAGATTAAAGTGAAGTATTTGGCAGACAGTCTAAGAGGATGTGTTTTTGTGTGGTTTGTCCTTCTGAGTGTGTGTGTGCACATACATGCCTGCATTATTCTGTCTGCCTCCCCAGTGCCAGCCGGGCTAAAAGCTCATTAGTTCAGCTGCCACCCAGCGCTGGGCATCATGCTGCAGTGGAAAGACTTTTACAGATGACCAGGGCAAAAATACCCACGGTTCCCTCTACGCCACCCAAGGAGCCATTTCAGTAGAGTGGAAGAGCAGCGGCATCTTTGTTAGTTTGCTTGCAGTTAATCTATCCAGAGTATTATATTCATTCCCTATACTAAATTAACTTAAAGCTCCAACAAGATTGTACCCTCCTGAAGTGTCACTAGCTCCAGCACTGCACTCCTATTCCTCTGGATGGTAATAAATGCTTTATTCTGAGACCTTTTTATGTGTTTTTTGTCTTTGGAGTGGTGTTAATGCCATATTGGAAATGGGTGTTCTCACTTCAAGTTGGGCTTGGTGTGTTTTTGTTTTTTTTTGTCGTATTGAAAAAAAATAGCTTAATAAAATGTGTCAGGAACAGTTTGATCAGTCAATAATCAAGAAAAATACCAGTTGTTAGCTCTGTTGGGATGTCATTTTGGACTCTAGGAAAATTTGTTGAGCATTCTGTACTATTCTCTTTGGCATTTTATAAACTAAACAATCAAGAAATGAAATCAAGATGAACCAGACGATGAAAAGAAGCTGTTTGTTGCAGCTCAGGGTTTGCTGATTGATTTAAAACATGTAAATACACATCAGAATTCATCACCACGTAACAGCATCTATTGTTTCATTAGGTTTTTTTTCATACGTGAGATGTCTGGGAGTGTTTTGAGCACTTCGTAGAAAGCGTTCAGGATCAGGAGCGTGCATCTGCTTGGCTCAGTAACTTTTGGCGATGTTAGAATATGACATCTGCAGATCCCACAGTCCTAAATGCAAAATCACCTCTCCCTAAAATTCAAATGACACCTGTACACTCCGCTGTAAAACAACGCTGTTCAGCTGAAGATGTGACCCGAGGCCTTTTAGTCAGCCGTGTGAAACCCACATCTGTGTAATGTGAAAAGGCAGGAGAAAAGATTAACGTGATCTCCAAATGCCCCTCTTTTATCCTTCTGCACTTACATTTCCATTTTCTCCGACTCAGTCTTGCCGTCTGTTTCCCTCAGTCGCCTTTGCCTCCTCGATTCTCCTTTTCCACCTCCTCTTTCGGGCCCTTATGTCTTTTCATTGCTTTCCCCTCCTCTTTGTGCCCCGCCACCCCGACGATGCGATGTGAATGATGGCCCTTGTGTCATTAGCTGTGTGATATGATGTATGAGAGTGGGAGTCTGCCAGAGAGGGAGGAAGAGAGACGGAGAGAGGTGGGGTGGAAGCTTCATGGCCCTCAGATCCAGAAGGTTAATGGCATCAGTGGGAGGGTAGCCCAGTTGGAACAGCAGCACACTGCGCAATTCATCAGGCGGAGACTTTTTTTTTTTTGTTGTAGGCACGTGGTGTGTGTGTGTGTGTGTAACTAGGTGTGTTTTCTGTTTATCAAGGAGCTAAACCTGCCCACCCTCTGCATTCTTGAGCGTTTTCTGTCAGGCACTTATCGCCATGCAGGGTGGGGGTGGAGCTGGTTGTTGTGGGTGGATGCTGGTCGGCGGTGGACAAAACAAGTGGGTAAAAAGGGGGGTTGCGGAGACAGGAGAGGAGCTGGAGGCCTCGGGGTAAATGGGTTAATCGACTTGTCCTCTCCGGTGCATCTCCTTTGTTTATCAATAAGCCCGGTGGAGTCGACGGAGCTCTCTGAATAATGCATGATGCCCGCCACCTCCCTTCCTCTCTCTCCCCCTCTTCTTCCATCCCCGGTGAACGAGTGTTTGTGATGACATCAGCGCGAGGTAAACAGACGGCCCTTAGCTGTCCCTGTTATTGGTATGAAGGAAGGCAGGCTGGATTATTGGATGCAGGCAGGCATATTACTTCGCCCGTGTTGAAGATTTATTGCAGTGTGAAAACAGATGTGATAAACTCACTTTGTGTTGTTATCGCTCCAAAGCTGGATTTGGATTGGAAAGAAAGGGGAATGGGCACAAACACACGTGCATATATGAATACGTCTTTCTACATAGACACACTGTAATTCCAGTTCCAGCAGGTATGCGGTTTCCCCTGCGCTGCTGCTGAATGGTTGCTATGAAAGGGATCTGTGTGGCTGGCCTGCCGGGGGGTAATTTGTTTTGACAGTGTCTCTTATGATGGCAAAGAGTGCAGGGTGGAGGTAATCACCCTCGCTTGCTGTCAATAAGTGATTTTAATTAGCGCAGCTCATTAGGCTGCCTCAGCAACGTGCCCTGCTGACTTTGTGGTGTCGGTGTGGTGGGGGTTGCTTTGTTTTTCACTACCTCTGTTCCCTGTTGTGGTCCCTGTTTATCTCTCTTGTACGGTTGCCTACGTTTTGATTTCACTTCCTCCTTTGGTGAATTGAAAGCAACACAAATAGACAAATTTCTGTACCTTGCTGTTGCACTCGACTGCTTGACTTTATTGCACCAAAGGTAGCCATTTTGTGAATCTGTCCATTTCCACACTTGTTGAATGAGTGGGGGAAGCAGTGAAAGTGCTTTATCAGGGGGAGACGTGTCCGTTTCCTGGAGGAAGAGGGTGAAAGGAGGAGCAGAGGGAGGGAGAAGGAGAGCTTGTGCAAATGAATAATTTATACAGGATTCCTGGAATTGTTTGCCAAGGTGATGATGGCCGATCTGTCTCAAAGCCAAAACAAACTGACTACGAGAACACACACACACACACACACACACACACACACACACACACACACACACACACACACACACAGAGAGAGTCTCTCCAGGGAGGTTGACGAGGTTACTGGAGGCTGAGAGACATGCTTTATTTTGATAGCCAGGCTAGAAGAGCTGGTAGAACAGTGTTACACAATTAGCGTTTGGGTGTATCTGTGTGTACTCAACCAGCTCATGATTACACTTTTGTGTGTGTCTGTACATGTAGACTGCATAATTTAAAATGAGCAGTATAAAAAATATTGTCTACATGATGGTTTGAACTCTAACGAAATCCGATGTAATCTGTCGGAAAACAGCCCATTTCCATATGCTCCCCTGCAGAAAAGGATGTCACTTCCTTTTTGTGTGTATGAGCTGAAAATAGAATGACATGCACATGCAAAATATTCTTCATGCATTTGTAATGAACAAGATACCTCTAAGTGCCTCTTTCTTCCTCTGCTCTGGCTGAGAAGATAATTCAGAAACAGCCATCTCTGCCCCCCCCAATCGTATGCCACTTGTTTTCCTCGCCAATTGAATCCTCGTCAGAGACTCAGCTCTCCACTCGGGGGCTAATGCCTGGAGCGACAAACAGCCAAATGGCTTTCAACGCACCATTGACGGAGGCATGCAATGGAGAGAGAGCCTCTCCAAGCTCTGGTGCTACTAGACAACCCTGAGTACCTGTAATTGTGGAGCTGCAGTGAAAAGCTTCTGCTGGCTCAAAGGCTTCTGTTTTCAGTGGCTTTAAGTGACAATAAACTCTTTCCAGTGCCTGTCTCTGCAACTAAAAGCACTGTGGAAAATAGTGCCTCCAAAGTAAAGTGGGAGTCGTTATGAGTGCTGCGAGTCATTGGATGTGTTATCAGTGTTTTTCCCCTTAAAAATGGCTGTCAAAAAGTCGTACAAATATGCCATGTGCCCATTTGCCCCCCCTTAACATGTGTGAACTCTGTCTGAACAGAGTGGAGTGACTAAATTTGAAAAGGAAGGATAAGATGTAGCTGATAATGGCAGCGCCTCAGTTGAGCGGTTTGCAGTCGGTTTGTCAGGCTGACATGCGAGTTGCATTCTCTGAAATTGTACCTGAGATATGAAACTGTAATAAATGGGCGACAAAACGAAAAACAAAAATGGATGCAAAGGAAGTCTGGCCCATTGTTTTATTTCCTGGCCCCAAAGAAATATTTCAACTTGGGGGTAAATTTCAGAGGAAGTCACGGGTTTAGAAACATTGAACTTTAAAAAAAAAC
Organism: Amphiprion clarkii; assembly: GCA_027123335.1. Taxonomy (NCBI): domain Eukaryota; kingdom Metazoa; phylum Chordata; class Actinopteri; family Pomacentridae; genus Amphiprion; species Amphiprion clarkii. The sequence goes on along the minus strand of CM049567.1, from coordinate 1,689,566 downwards.
CACCCAGCTCAGCGTGATCTCGGCTCTCGGAGCACCTGGCGCTCCGACGTGCCTTTCAGAACGAATCGTTGAGAGAAACCTGTGTTTTTAGCACAGTGCGCTAAACAATTCAACTAAAAAAGGCAGAATGCACCTGAATTCCATGAATGTTTTTGGCTTCAAATGGCGCCTCTGAAGTGGTGATTTGCTTCGAACAAATGGATGCCTGTCTGTGTGAGTGAGGGTTTGTAATGCAGTTGCTCTAATAGCTGAGTGTATCAGCACACCGCTGTTTCTACAAGCCCCATGTTGCTCCCCTTGCAGCCATTTCCAGAGAAGTGGTGTGATACTGAAACACTCTTACCCTACCATGTGTCATTGTATCCAGCCCCCGCTAATGATGATGGTTTATGAGTCTCCAAAGAGCTCCCTCCCTCTCTTTCTCGCGCCCCCACCCCCCTGCATCAGCCTCCCCCCAGTGCAGCCCCCTCCCCTCCTCCCCACTCCCAGTTATCCCTCATTAATTTCCCGTGCCGATCAGATCGACAGGCCGAAAATTCAATTTAATGACCTGCCTCTGTGCTGTGCCTAATATGATTTTACAGGCTGTTCTGGTCAGAGCCCCAGCCCAATTTACATAACGATCAGCCGTGCCAGATAGCGTTGCCCCAGCAACAGAAGAGGGGGAAGATGAGAGAGGAAGAGGAAGGAGGGGAGGGCACAGAGGAGAGTAGTGGAGATTAGCATGAAGGGGTGTGAAGCAGCGTTTGGAGGAGGAGGGAGGGTAGAAAGCACAGTGCGTCTGAGGTCAGACGGGGGTTGTGAGATAATTCCTGACAGGCCAGCAAAGGTCTGCCCCCTCCTCCCTTCTCCTTGTCCTTCCTGCCTCCCCTCCTCCAAAATGAAGAGTGGCAGAGGTTGTGCAGAAAGCTACTGGCACCTCCTGTGTCCCCCTTTCCTCCATTCTTTCTCCTCCCGTCTCCTTTCACAGTCAAACAAGGTTAAGGGAGAAAATGAGTGGAATGCGGCAGCGTCTAAAACGGCGGGAAGGACCTCTTCAACCCACACACACCTGCTGGGCCTCCACCCCTAATCTCTCAGAATCAATTAGTTCTCCTCCCCCGGTTCAGTCAAACCACATTACCTTAGTGTCAAATCAGAGGGTTTCACTTCGCCATTCACCACCCCACCCCTCCGCTTTTATTCTGCCTTCCACTTTTGTGTTCCTCTCCTTCTCCTCCTCATCTTTCTCGTCCGTCCGTGAAAAGTGCAGATTTTAAAAAAAGGAAATGGGCTCGGGCAAAATGTCTTGGGACCTTCAAGTGCGGTGGGCGGGCAGCGCGGCACATCCATTTGTCCAAATGCAGCGCTGTAAAGTGCTCCATGTACGACGAGCCCTGGGGTATCATCTTACTCTGCCAGCTAATATTCTGTGGTCGATACCAAAGATGCCTCTGATAGATAGGGCCTGAGAGTTAACCTGTCTGCTTCAGCGTGCCCTGCCCCCTCTGCATGGGCCGTAATTATGAAGTATGGACCTCATTAGGCTCTCTCCAGCCAGATGGTATTAGCATATTTCAGCCTCCTAATGAAATAAGGCCTGAGCCTAATGGAGGCAGGAGAGAGGGGGAAGTAAATTTGTTCGAAGGCGGTCCTAGTTTAGTTAAGAAATACATGGTCTGTCCTGATGGATGCTGCAGACATTAGTGCTGTTTTATAGGTAATTTAACTGCGTAATTCCTCTATTGCCCGTGGCACGCCGTACACTGAGAGCATGTCAATCTAATATTTTCTTCCTCTTCTCCTGCAGACTGAGATTGCCAAACGCCTCAATGCAATTCTGGCGCAGATCATGCCATTCTTGTCACAAGAGGTGAGTCAACCCAGCTAGCAGCATTTCAAGGATGAGAATGAGTCTCATTTCTTCCACAATGAACTGTAACTGTGCAGGAAATTGTGAGGGTGGCTATTGTGCAGAGACCCTGTCAATGGAATGAGCAAGACATGAATTCACTGCACATAACAATGCAGACTTTATTATTTAAATAATGAAACGCTTGTCAAATGATGATGTATTTGAATTGGAAATTAAACAAAAACAAGTACATTATTTCTTTTCGTTCTCCAGCAGGTACTATTCAACAAATAGCCACTGAAAAACAGAACAGTAGAAGTCAGAGTTTTGTAGAACTTGAAGGCTTTTCTGGAGAACAATCAAGAAGGAAAGTTAAATTAAATGTTTCAACCTTCTGACAACAAATGTCAGATTTACTGGTTTTGCTTCACCCCAGCCTTCCTGGGATCTTTCTGCATGGAGTTTGCATGTTCTCCCTGTACATGAGTGGGTTTTCTCCAGGTTCTCCAGCTTCCTCCCACAGTCCAGAAACATGCTGAGGTTAATAACTGGTGATTCTAAACTGTCCGTAGGTGTGAATGTGATTGTTTGTCTCTATGTGTAGCCCTGTGACAGACTGTTACCTGTCCAGGTGTCCCCTGCCTTCACCCCAAGTCAGCTGGGACAGACTCCAGCCCCCCTAATGAGATGATGGATGGATGGATGGTTTTGATTCACTCTGAAGTGCTTTTCTAATTTTGCACAGTTTTACCAGCTGTTGCCTTAAAAGATTAGTCCATCTGCTGAAAACATCTACGAGGATTTAACTGACGGATACCCAAACACTGTTGCACCAACTTTATTGGTTAATATGTTCTTGATGAAATTCTTAGTAGTGATTAATCCTTGATTTATCATTGATATTCTTTGTTCTTATGAATGAATAGCTACTACCTGATTCCCAGTCATGTACAGTCCTACAGATGCTGGCTATATTTATTGGACTTGGATGAAATGACTGTTGTGCATTATGGAGTGTTTTCTCCTCTCAGCTGAAGTGCCCGTTTGCAAACTTGTATTTGAACCATCAGCAGGCCGGGATGCTTTCTCTTTGAATGAATTTATCTCCATCACATATCTAATGGTTGTGTTTGTGTGTCCTGCAGCATCAACAGCAGGTGGCTCAGGCTGTTGAGCGAGCCAAGCAGGTGACGATGACAGAGCTGAATGCTATCATCGGGGTACGTGGACTTCCCAATCTGCCTCTCACTGTGTGTATACCCCCTTTTTTCTTACTTCATTTGACCTGAGGCCAGGGACAAACCTGCATGCTCAGAGGAGGACCAGCACTCTGAAACACATATATAAGCTATTCAAGCGTGCTGCGTTACGCTGGCGGCTTTATTTCACCTTTCTGAGCTTCAGCTGAAGTGTTGCATGTCGAGGATAACCTGGGAAAGGGCAATAGATTCAGGAGGAAAATAGGGGTGAAAGAGGGATAAAAGTAGCTTAATGTATTAATCTGCAACCATTTTCCTCCTTCTGTCTGTGGCATTTGAATGTTCAGACTGAATACAAACCAGTGGTGCCGTGTCCTCTTCACTTGTGCAGACTTGTCCCTGTCTCTAGAGGTTTAATGTTTTTATTTGAGTTCACAATGTTTGCAATGTTTTGTCAATACTGTGTTCACTGCTGTAGTTTCATTCATTGCTGGTTAACCATGACCTGTAAGCACACAGAGAGCACCACCTAAAGCTCTGCTCTGATTTCCCCCTGTTGGGCAGAGTCAAAGAACATCTGATATAGAGCAACACTGTCCAGACTGAGATCAGATGGTGGCGTTTCTCAGATTTCACTTTGGCTGCACTTTAATTAGATAAAAGGTTCCAGCCAACAGGCTTACTCCTACCTCTGACCCAATAGCAGGTGGAATGAGAGTAGTCAGGTCAGGACAAGTGTTGTGATTGCAGCAGAGATTACAGCAGTACCAACTTAACAGGTACTGAACATTTGTAAGGTGAAGTGAATGAAAGATTTAGGCTGCGTCCAATTACTGTTGGCCCAATAGAGAGAGCATGAAAATCTCCTGCTATTCCAACTTTGTGTTTACACTTGTAGCCTGATGGTTAGCACTGCTGCTAGCGTCAAGTAGCATCATTTAACTATTTAATGAACCATTTCTTGTTGTGTTATGCATTGTTAGTGCTTTGTTAAGAAGCAAAACCAGACACTAACTAAAATATCAGACATAGTTTCTTTTAAATCAGCCAGTCTGTTATTGTTGTTACTGAATTCTATTTACATGCAGCTGCTAACAATGGATGATTTGCTGTTATTTTGTTTGTTGACTGTAAGTCTTTTCATCGGGTAGAACGATTACAAACCACAGCCTGTTGTAAAAAGATTTTTCTCACTCAGCTGAGCATAAATGTGCATGTGGCAATATACTTTCATCAGTACAGTTTCTCACAAGGTTTCTAACTGTTTTGGACATTTGCTGACCTTAGAGTTTTATTTTCATCGTAGTTCAAAGTTTTCTTTAAAACTATCTGCAGCTGTCCAGACTTTAAGTGCACTTCAAAAAAATCTGTAATTGGCTTTTTAATTGTTTCCACAACCCAAAGCACAAGTCCACTCTGGACAAATAGGCTATTTAGTGATTTGGTCTCCCATGTGTTTTTATTTAGAAACTATAAACCTAGCTGCCTTTTAATAGCCAGCATGCACTCTAATGGATAACTGACCTTATTTGATTAGCCCTCTGTAGCGGAGGTTAGTCAGCAGTTAGCTCGGCCCAGTGGTAGGGGGTCGAGTTCAATGAGAGGCGGATATCGAAATTCGATTAAGGTAAATGAGCCAGGAGCACAACCCCTAGTTTTAAAGGTAATTACTTGCTGTTTCCTTTTCTTTTTTTTCCGACTATCTCAATGAGACTGTCCACAACGGGAGTGACCCTGGCTTCATTAAGAGTGGGCTGGGCCAGACTGAACACACATTAACACAAACACACACAGGAAAACACGCTTTAATTATTGTAGCAGAGACATGACAGGTGATCAATCTCCATGTCCCTGTAGTGTGAGCAAAGTGCTGCTACTGTGGTGTCATTAGAGCCTCAGATGGACTCAGGCAGCTTTCTAGATCACAAACTAGATTGGATTTTAGACACACAAACACACACACGTAAGATAAATGTTTGCCATGTAGAGACCCCCGGAGCGCACAGCGTCAGTATGTCATACAGTGTGTATACAGTCAAACCCGAAATTATTCGTACCCCTAGCAAATCTTGACTTAGTTACTTTTATTCAACCAGCAAGTTTGTTGTTTTTTTAAATTGGAAATGATGCAGGTGTTTCCCAAAAGATAATACGACGATGTACAAGAGGCATCATTGTGGAAAAAATAATTTCTCAGCTTTTATTTTCATTTAAAAGTAAATTTAAGGTAAAATTTGCTAGGGGTATGAATAATTTTGGACTTGACTGTATATACTCACCTGCCACTTTATTAGGTACACAGCTAAAATCCAATGCAGCCATCAAAAATATCTTACAGTTTGACAGCTGCCTGATTGCTTGTACCAGGACATATGAAAACCTGCAAATTTAGTTTTTTTGAATGTCAGACTAGTACTTAACATTGTGTTTATTTATTATGAATATAAACACCTTGATCCCATAATATTAAACCAAACCACGAGGTTGAACTGTCTAAGAAGCTGAGACAAAGACACAGACTGGTCTCCTCTGTTCGCCACTGTTTTACATAAGCTCCGGCCAGAGGCGACGTGTGATTGAGGCTGATTTGACGAGTGTCAGCGGTGCCGGCTCATTTCCATGCTTCTACCCTCATTTCCATGATTTCGACATAGGGCAAGATTGTAGCTGGATAATGGTTAACGAGTCGGTTACAGATGGTGTGCTGCTTATCACGTATCATGTAAATGCTAATCTGTGGAACGCAACATAAACTTTTACACCGCCTGGTTTCCTTTTTTGATGTCGCTCCTGTTCATTTGCGTACAGTGATCTCCTCTTGTTTGCGTATGCATATTTACCGTACTACAGAGTGCTCACATTGACCCATGGATGAACTTGTTGACATTTTGCCACAGGCTGTTCACTGAGGTTTTAGTCTAGTTTCAAAAATATCACCCTATCATGATTTATTTATTTTATGTTACCTATAAATAGAATACTATCTTGGTGTTTTCACTCCCTCTCTAGCCTCGTAGATGTGAATATTAGATGGATTCTTCTACTTTGTTCACTAGTAACTGGATATCTTTTGTTTTGGACCGAAGCCTGGACAAGCAATATGCGTTTGCTGCCCTGAACTCTTTTTATAGAATGATCAATGAAAAACATCTGCAGATAAATGTCTAATGAAAATAACTTAGTCTTAGTGTTTTCCTGTTTATCATTTCTGGCTGAATCTCTCCTCTCCCTTTCTCTTCTGACCCAGCAGCAGCAGCCACCTCATAGTATCTACCCAGCCTTCATGGTCAGTGTTGAGAGGAGGAGTGTTGTGAACTGCTTGCTTGCCGTCTAACATCTGTTTTATGAAGGGAGTTGATGCCTTTGACGGCACAACTTTGGTGTGCTTGAGTATTTCTGGCATCTCGTCCTTTGCCTGCCTGACTCAGGTGCCACAGATTCGACAGAACTTTGTCTTCAGTCGACGACTAACCTCAAGAATGTTTAGCATGTCTCCATCTTATTCCAGTGCTGTTTTGTTGTCTCTCCTATTTTTAAATGTAGGTTGTAGTCTAATCTTTGTCACGCCGACAGCAAAATATGATGAGCAACAGAAACCGCTGTAAAGCACAAAATAAGTGTGTAATGTGGCGATCATTGCCAGACTTATTAAGCCAGTCTGCCAGCTGGTTTGTGCTGGTGCTGTTGATGCTTGTTCCACCTGACAGTACTGTTCTGCAGGGAGCCAGTTTCGCCTAGTTAACTTTAATTGCCTGTTTCCTGTGAAAGTTGCCTGAGCTGCTGCGGCATTTACACATAATGAAAAAAGATAAGTGTGAAAGGAAGCCAGCTCTTTATCCATGAATATTGAATTGGAAGCAATTTATTTTCTGAATTTTTTCCCCTCTTCTCTCTCTCTCGCCACCCCTCGTCTCTCCTCTCCTCAGCCATAGCTCGCTAATGAGGCTTCTTGATAATGATCCCTGCACGCTTTTCCTCATTAGGCACACTCAATAGGGACGTCCCTGCCTCAATCCCTCGCTCACTCTCTCTTTCATTCTCTTGTTATTTTCTGATTCTGCCTCTCCCTCCTTTTCTTGTTCTGGCTGGCCCTTTTCTCTCTTTTCGCTCGCTTTTCCTCTTTCACAACAAATAGGCTGCTTGGCACACCAGTACAATATCAATTAACAATGCCGGCCCTCGGTTGCTTATATCCGTCGTACGGCTTCAGGTCCAGCTCAACATAATGAGCTGACTGAATAATGGCCAGCTGCTAAATAAACCTTTAAATGCAGCGAGCCACTAGATATCTCCTTGTCTGGTTTCTCCATTTTATATAATGAATGTATAGATGAAGTTATTGAAGTTCTATCTCGCAAGCGGAATAGCAATCATGTTTTTTTTCTTTTTGGAGAGGCAGTTGATGGATGTGCTAAGTGTTATTTAACCTTGTTTTAAAGCACTTGCTTCCCTCTTGCCTGAGTGGCCATTTAACTCCTGTCTATCTACTCTCTCCTCTCCGGCTGCCTCTCTCTCACAGACATCCACAGCCTCTTGGGAGGTGTGTGTGTGTGTGTGTGTGTGTCTGTGTGTGTGTGTGTGTGTGTGTGTCTGTCTGTCTGTCTGTCTGTCTGTCTGTGTGTGTCTGTGTGTCTGTCTGTGTGTCTGTGTGTCTGTGTGTCTGTGTGTGTGTGTGTGTGTGTGTGTGTCTGTCTGTCTGTCTGTCTGTCTGTCTGTCTGTCTGTCTGTTCTCTGCTGTGTCTGTGTGTGTCTGTGTGTCTGTGTGTCTGTCTGTCTGTCTGTCTGTGTGTTCTCTGCTGTGTCTGTGCTTAACAGTGTTTTGCTGAAGGAGGGCATGCTTGCTTGGTTTTCCAGGGTGTTGAAAGGTTTTGAGGTTTTCAAGTGTGGACCTATTGATTTTTTTAACTGTCCCAACTATGATTGAAGCACGGCGGTTTGGGTCGAACGGTGTTGTTGATCTGAACGCAGCTGTCAGATAAAGGTCACGTAGCATCAGTAAGAAACAATGAGCGGCAGCAGTGATGAGTGTAGCCGTGTTGTAATAAGTGCAGGAACCTGTAGAGTGAAAATGGAGGTGATTCTCTCTGTCCAAACCTTTGCACAGATTCATCTTTAACTGTAATCAGCAGCGGGTTTGATAATCACGTGAAATCTTCTTGCAGCTTTGAAAATGTTTGAATTTTACACTGAACATAATCAGCAATTTATAAGATACCGCTTTGGGTTGTGAAGACTAGCAATGGACATTATACACTATTTTCTGTTATTTTACAGACTACAGTTGATTACTGAAGGTTGAAAATAATGGTAACTTCTAATAGCTTGCAGCATACTGTGCAACTGCTGTCTTTGCATGCTCAAAATGAAAGAAAAGGTTATTTTAAATTGTCCAAATGTGTGACTTTGCTTCCTCAAAGTCACATGTTCTACGTCAGGGGTGTCAAACTCATTCTAGTCCGGGGGCCACATTCAGCCCAATTCGATCTCAAGTGGGCACCAGTAAAACCACAGCATAATAACCTATAAATAACCACAACTCTGAATTTTTCCTACGTTTTATTGCAAAAATCTTCACATTTAAGAAATTGTCTTTTTACAAAACATTATGAACAACCTGAAATTTGTTAAGAAAATGAATTCAATTTCAGCAGCATTCTGCCTCAGTTTATCATTTATACATTACACCTTCCAGATCAGAGTGTCTACAAAGACGCAAAGCATTTAGTCACAGGTATCTCTATAGTATTTTACTTTATGATCAAACAACAAAAGTCAGACAAAGACGCGAAAACAACAAAAACAAGACAAAATGACAAAAAATGCAAGAAACAAAACAAAAGAGACAGACAAAAATTAGACAAAATAGTTAAAGTGACAAAAAAATGGACATAGGACAAAAACGAGACAAAAAATTACACAAATGACACAAGACAAAAAATGACAAAAGCGACAAACAAAACGACAAAAACAACAGAAGTGAGACCAAAAAAACACAAAACGACAAAAACGATGCACAAAACAATGAATAAAGTGTAACACAAAATGACAAAATAAGACAAAAAGCACAAGCGAGACAAAAGGGAAACAAAATGACAAAAACGAGAAACAAAACAACAAAAGCAAGACAAAATATTACAAAAACAAGACACAAAAGAACAATTAACAATGTAGTATTTTACTTTATGATCCAAACAACTTGTCATGGTCTAGAAAATATTTAAAATTTATACTTTTACTAATTAACCATCTGCAGTTAATGTCTTTTCTGGAATTTTTACACTTTGAGGGCCGGATTGGACCCTCTGGAGGGCTGCTTTTGGCCCACGGGCCGAATGTTGGACACCCCTGTTATACGTTGATAATGTTTAGTGCTAAAGACCTTGAGAATCTGTAATATCATCCTGAACAGGCAGAAATGTTTAGGAGTTTAATGTGTTTTACTGTTTCATTCATCCAACAGTCGCCCAGATGATTTGTATACTGTCCGTCCACAGCTATGAGCAGAGTGTTTTTTCCATCAGGCAGTGAATGAGCTGGATCAGCTTGCTGGCAGTGACTGTCAGTCTGCTATTATGCATAAACGGTTTGGCCTTGAACTGAACGCCGTCAGAGCCAGCTCTGATGCACGAGTAGAGTGCGGTCATTCATGGATTCACTTCCCAGCCGACCCACTTGTCCTCTGTCTTGTCTCCCGTCTCTCTGCGTTTGTTTACAGCAGCAGCAGCTCCAGGCTCAGCACCTCTCTCACGCTGCCCACGGCCCCCCAGTGCAGCTGCCCCCTCACCCTTCAGGCCTGCAGCCGCCCGGCCTCCCCCCCGTGACAGGCGCTGGCTCCGGCCTGCTGGCTCTGGGCGCTCTTGGCAGCCAGGCCCACCTGCCTGTAAAGGATGAGAAGAACCACCACGACCTGGAGCACCGAGGTGAGGAGCATAGCCTGCCACACACTCTGCCTGCAGCATTTTAGTGCTGATGGGTAATTGTACCTGCCAAGAACAGGTCCTACCGGCCAAATGTATTTATCACAGAAACACGTCAGTGTATGATTTTAGATATTTATGTACAGAACTACTGTGCATGGAAATATTTAGACAGGTTTTAGCATAATTCTCTTGGCCTCACGCGTGATGTACTTTGACGTGAAAATAGTTTGTACTGACATTAGAAAACTGGAAAGGAGGACATTGTAGAAGTGTGAACAGTAGTGCTTGTGTAGAGGATAAACATGTTTTCACGCTTGGTGGCAAATGAGTCATTTATCAGAAATGTGTTGGTCTAATGCAAATCTGTTTATTTAACCCTCCTGTTGTCCTCATTTACTGGCACCAAAAAATATTGTTTCCTTATCTGAAAAAAAATACAAAAATTTAGCAAAAAAAATCCCCAAATTTCTGAAAATTTGCAAAACCTTCAGGAAGAAAATTCCAATAATTCCTTAAAAGTTTCCCTTAAAAGTTTTATTTTAAAAAATCCCCCAAATTTGGCAAGAAAATTCTTGTAAATATTTTCAAAAATGAGTAAAAATCTTCTTAAAAAAATCCAAAAAATATCTAAACTAATTACATATATATATCCGTAAAACGTCTAATATTTTCTTTAAGAACATTCACATAAAAATCAACTAAAATCCGGAATCCAAAATCCTAAACATTTTTAACATTTCTTTTTTTCCACCAAAAAATGTTTAAAAATTTCCCCAAAATGTTGAAAATGTGGACATCAGAAGTTTCACTGTGAAAATATATATTTTTTTCCACATTTTCACACTTTAAAACGGGTCAATTTTGACCCGCAGGACGACACCAGGGTTAAACATTGACATACCACTTTGTAGAAAATCAGTTTTTAAGTTAGAACTCTTGGCTCTACTAATTGTAAATTTATTTGCTAATGCTTCATTGATCAGTTAGAAGCCGTTATTGGATCAGATTTTGGGCTCCCAGGCTGTGAAATAGTCGTTGATGATTAGTATTGAATAAAAGCTTCCAAAACCAGCCAGAACACTTTACAATCTGGCAACTTAAAGACTATATTATACTCAATACTGAATTGTGAATTCTTTATACAACGTCACTAAATTATTAATTAAGCATGAATGAAGCTATAAATTCTCTGTAAAATGTACCTTATTAGCAAGTGGTCACAAAATGAAGTCAGTGGACTGATCTTTGTCCTAACAGCAGTTTTATTACGGTTCTCTGATTGCACTGCTGAGTCGTGGTGACACCCATACTAATTTGTGTTTTGCTTTTCTCTCTCCTGGCCCCTCATCTTTTCACTCGCCTCTGGCCCTTCCTCTGAAAGAACGCGAGTCGAGCACGGTACGTTGACTTTCCAGCTCTCCGTCTCCTGTGTGTCTCTTGACTTTGCCGGTCTCTGGCTCTCTGTGTTTGGTGATTAGGTGTACTTTACATAGACTTAATCCCACTGTTCAATAGGAACTCATGCTCTCTGTGTAAGAACACACACATTTTTGTACTCGGGGGGTATAAGCTGACTGAAATCAAATAATGACGTCTGGCTAAATAAGCCAGTGCCATCTAATCCAGGTGGAAAATGACTCCAATCACTGGACGAGGATTAGTAGGCTGCTGCCTCCTTTAATTTCAGCACAATTAAAAGGGACTTTGACTCTCCTTCTCTTCTTCCCTGACCACTGTAGAGGATTTACTGTTGCATGTGTCCAATATCGGACTTCCTTTCATCCCCTTTAATCTACCTTTCGTTCTTTTGCATACACTTTGATTTTCTGCTCTGTCCTCTTATCTCAGTCATTTGCTCCTTTCCCCCTCCTTTTCTCTTCCCTTCTGTCTCTTGCTGTCCCTATGTCTCTCTTCCTTCTCATGTTAAAGTCCTTGTTTATTGGACTGGCTTAAAGCTCTCAGTTAGCTGGAGCGTAACGCTCTGTTGGATCTGCTCGGCCAGATTGAGTTCCCATTGACTGGCCATCCTGAATGGGCCCACTCATGTCTGAAGGGAACCCAAACTCTTCCCCTTCTCATATGGTGACGAGCGGCTGCCAATACCACCTTACCTGATCTCACCGCCACCCTCTCCTCCCTTTCTTTTCCAGTGCGCACACATACACAGCGTCTTCCTGTCCTCTTGTCTCAGGTCATCTGATACCAGAGTTGGAGGCAAATGCAGGGTTATTGAGACTAAGCAATCCTTGAAAAGGTCTCAGATACACAGACAGCCCGTAGTGCCAAAGGAGATTTTTGTCTGTCAGACAGTATCTTTGCACCAAGCCAGACTAAAACTCTTAGTGGCTTTCTTTTCCACAACAGTAGCTGAACAAATTTCCATATTTTGACCTGACTAGGAGGCAGAAAGCTGAAAGAGTCAAGAAAAGTCTGACTCTTTGTGTGGTGGCCAAAAAAGGGGCACTTTGTGATGGGGGTGGTGTAAGTGTGTGCCATTAACTGTGTTTTTTCATCATCAATCTCCACTCTCCTCGGCTCAGGAGGTCTTTTTTAATGTCATCCTTTTCACTAAGTTTTCAAGCTGTTACCTTGGTCTACTGTTGGTCTTTCTCTTCCTGTCATTCGCAGCCAACATGTCAGACATCTTCCTCTTTCACCACGTCTCTGTCTCTCTGATGAAGGCAGGGATTTGTTGAGCTGCCTGATAGTGTGGGCTGGCTTCAGGGTTTGCTCGCCTTTACCCACCGCCCTCCTCCTCCCTCCCTGCCTGCCTGCCTTTCGGCCTGTTTGGCAGCGCCACCCCACCACACCAGCGCCCAGACTACAAAAACCCTGTTTGCAGCTTCTGAGAGAGTGCCAGCCTGTCCGGGCATTCCCACTAGTGGGGAAAACTCATTGCCACACTGCTACGCTCTCATTGCTTGCCAAGTTCCTTTCCTGTTTTGCTCTCTTGTCTTTCTACCTCTTTTTTCCCCCTCATTTTCTCACTCTGCCTCTTTCATGGCTCTTTTCTCTGCTGGCACCACCCTCTTTGTCTCTTCACATTGCTCTCTTGCCCAGGTTCCCTCAATAGTCTCTTTCTTTCCTTCTTCTTTTTCAATCTGGTTGATTTTTCATGAACTTGCCGTCAGTTTTTTTTTCCCGTTTTGTCGCTGACCTGCATAGAGACGCACACAGACACACACACAGGAGCAGGAGTCATTAACATGGGCTTTACAGTAACACACCGAGAGATTCTGGTCACTTTTGTTTTTTATTTGCATGTGCATGTGTGTTACAGACATTAAAGTGCAGTCAGGAATGTTACTGTAGCTTTGAGCATCTATCTTACAAGAGGATTACATGTCAGGTTGTGTGTCTGTGTCTATATTTCACTCGACCTACATATCACCTTGTTTGCTAGTTAGTGCTTTTGTCTTCCAGAGGTGTTTGTGGGTCCACTCCGCTGCCTCATGTCTTTCCTCCCAGCTCCATTGCTTTTTGCAGCAGCAGTTCTAAGCTGTCCCCGAATCCTCTCTGCCTCTTCTATCCCAAATCAGTCTAGTTCACTTGTGCGTTTAGCTTTACAGTCAATATTGTAACTGTTCTGACAAAGGAAAAGGCTCCAGAGTCACGTCTGGACATAAATGCGCCATTTGGTATTTTCTAGCGTTTCTGGTTTCTGAAGGTTTGACTGAAGGCCACACAGACCCAAGCTGACTCTAAATCAGGCACCAAACCAAACAAAGAGGTCTATTTATTGGGAACAGTCACACACAGTTTGTCACGATGGCTTCAGATGGAGTAAGATCGGCTTGTTTCATATAATATTTAGTTCTTCTGATGCAACAGGGTTGTTCACAGAGGATGTCTCGTGGTTCAGTGTGTTCTATACTAACTGACAATTAGAGGACTCTCAGAATCAAATGCATAGTAGACTGATGTTGTCTGTGTGCACGTTGTTGTTGGCAGAATAACTCGGTGTCGCCATCAGACAGCCTGCGGGCAGCGAGTGAGAAGCACCGCGGTTCTTCAGACTACGGTCTCGACTCAAAGAAACGCAAAGTGGATGACAAAGATAGCATGAGCAGATATGTAAGTGTTGGTGTTTATTAATGTTTTAACTCTGATGGAGGAGGTCACTGTTTATGAAATCTCACCCTTCTGGTCAGAAGTCTGCCAAAAATAGAGGGATATAATTAACAACCTCTTTATTTCCTCTAATTTGATTACTTAACCACCACGGTTTTGTTATTGCTTTATTTAATGGGTCCGTTAATTTCTCATCATTTCCTCGGAGCATCCTGAAAAGGTGGATCTAAATTGTAAATGAAACGGAGACAGCCTTTACCTGGTACGCTTCCAATTAATTAGTTCCAATCAAACACTAATCCTTATTATCCTTGAATCTTTTAATCAGTGCACAGAGCATCAGCTAAGCATGCAAGAAGGCATTTATCTATGCTCTACATTAGAATGCAATTTGACATATGAAAAATAAAGCCTTTAATGATGAATTAATATGAATTTACTGGGGTTTTAGTGGACAAGTTCCCTCAGAGGAATGTCTGTAAATCAACAGGTCACTATTTAGTCATAATTACTGCCAAGTTAAACACTTCTTAACAAGCTTTCAAGCAAATGTAATAATTGAGAATTAATGGACCTGTAAAATAAGGTGTTACCAGTTGCTATGTACATGTGACAAATAAACAAATCCTACCGTTGACTCATTATTCCTCCATACATCTGATATGATCTAGTGGTCAAAGCTGAGCTGTTCTGGTTTATGCTGACTGTAATTTTACCGTTGTTTATGGTCTCACAGTAAACTCAGCCTATTCTTGTTTCATTTCAGGACAGTGATGGAGACAAAAGTGACGACCTGGTGGTGGATGTTTCTAACGAGGTGAGACTGCGTTTGAAATGAGCTGCTCTGCCACATTCTTCAGTGTGATGACTGCACAGAAACTAAACACAGCTCCCTTTTGTCTTTTGTCAGTAGAAGCCTGAACACCTTTCACAGTGTTGCCAAAAAGTCTGTCATAATATTGGTTGTGTGCGATGAGTGTGTGCTCACTTGCTGTATTTCTTTTGCCATTCATGCAGAAAGTAAGACAAAGAACACAAAGAGAAAAGGGTGTGACAGGTGAATGAAAAGTGTGTGCATGTGTGTGAGGGAGAGTACGAGCATGCATGAGTATATTTATCTGTGTTTGCACATGAGGCCCCAGTTTGTTTGACCTACATGTACATGCCAGTGGCTTTCCTCCGGTCTGTTTGCTCAGTCTTGCTCTCTGTCTGTCTCGTTTAACTCTGTAGGATCCAGCCACCCCTCGAGTCAGCCCGGCTCACTCTCCTCCTGAGAACGGCCTGGATAAATCACGAGTCCTGAAGAAGGATGCTGCCCCCAACAGCCCCGCCTCTGTTGCCTCCTCGGGCAGCACGCCGTCCTCCAAAGCAAAGGACCACACCCATGTGAGTGAGAGGGACACAGTGCAGGGTTAGAACAAAGATGAACTAAGGCTGCAGTGGAGGGGGTAAAGGCTGAACTGACACACTAAAGGGTGTTTGTCAAGTGAAGTGGATGTCTGTGTGGAAGACTAATACGCAGGCTTAGCAGTTGGCTGCTATGCGAGGCTTGAGGGGGCAGAGGGTAGATGCACTCTCAGGAAATCAAACCCTATGGCTCAGTCCTCTCAATCTCCTTTATGGCTTACCCAATAAATGGTGGTTTCTCCGTCAGCCTGAGGCTGTAAATAACCCAGAGACACGGCAGCGGGGGAACTGCTGTCTCGCTCTTTTCTCGCTTCTTCTCATCTTCTCCACTTCACATTTTCTCTAATACTGAAGGCTCAGCAACCAGGCAACAGCATTAGTTTTACATAAACCATTTCACCAAGAGGGGGGATAGATTAGTAATCCACATTACTTCCATCCACCTATGACTCCCAGCTTGTGTCCGCCTCTCATTAGTGTGTCACCAGGCTAAACCATCACGTTTCCAACTCAGTCGGCAAAGAAAGGACAACACAGATTAATTATGAGAGAAGTGTTTGGGCCACCATCTTGCGTGTCTAGCCACTTCTAACAAGCTTGACTTCTAAGCAAAGGTTTATGGCCCTGCCCCGCACACACACACACACACACACACACACACACACCACGGCTGTAATGAAGTGTCAGTGTTAGATTGGATTACCTCGAGCCGTCCACTCATATTGTCACTTAGGATTTCCCTGCCAGTGGGGTATTTTTGACTCTCAGGGGGATTTTGAACTCCAGTATGGATGCTGTTGTATTTGTTTGTTTGTGTGTGTGAGGGTAATAGTAAGTAAACTTATAGGAAGACGCTACAAAACTACCTGACATTAAAGAGTATCTCTGTTTCAGAATGATAAGTCGTCCACACCGAGCCTGAAGTCCAACACACCTACACCGAGGAATGAGGCGCCAACACCAGGAACCAGCACCACTCCGGGACTACGGCCTCCAACGATGGGAAAACCACTGGGCATGGAGGCAATAGGTAATAACCAGCAACTCAGTTTTTTGTCATTTTCAAGCAACAATGCCAGACCGTTTGGCTTTAGTTTCACTATTTTCAGAATGTGCTACTTTTCTTCATCTCCTATGAAGATGAATTTGTAGATTTTGGGAACAATAAGGATTTTTATTACGTTAATTTGAGGTTTAAGAGATTGCGATGGGTGTTTTTCACTAGTGTGACATTTTACAGACAAGCCAATTAAGCAAGAACATAACATTAAATAAAGAGTAAAATATTCTGGAAGTTGAAAATAAATTTTTACCTTGTTAAAAAGGTAACAGTGTCACCACATTATCCATTAATGGCTGTACCTGAGTTTTTATCATATAATGCAAAAGTGTCAAACTCATTTTAGTTCAGGTTCCACATTCAGCCCAATGATCTCCAGTGGACCGAACCAGTAAAATCACAGCATAATAACCTATAAATAACCACAACTCCAATGTTTCCTTTATTTTAGTATGTTAAATGTTCACATTTAAGGAATTATCTTTTCACAAAACATCATGAACAACCTGAAATTTGTTTTTTAAATAAATAAATAAATAAATAAATAATCCATTAAGCCTCAGTTTATCATTTCCACATTACAACTTCCAGATCACAGAGTGTCTACAAAGGAACACATTTAGTCACAGTTATCTGGAACTGAAGACGTAGCATTTTACTTTTACTTTGACAAAACACAACAAAAACAAGACAAAATACTACAAAAATGAGACACAAAATGAGATTAAAAAAATGAGCCAAACGACACGAAACAAAACAAAAAAGAGACAAAAAATTTGACAAAATAAGTTAGAAAGCGACAAAAAAATTGACAAATGAGACAAAAAAAATGACAAAAGCCTGCAACAAAACAACAGAAACGATGCACAAACAATGAATAAAGCAAAACTCCAAAGGACAGAAATGAGACAAAAAACACAAATGCAACAAAAATGAAAAACAAAACAACAAAAATGTGAGACAAACAATAAAAGTCAGACACATTAGAATTTAAAATGTACGATCTGCAGTTCATGTCTTCTCTGTAGTTTTTACACTTTGAGGGCGGATTTTGGCCCCCAGGCCGCATGTTTGACACCAGACAGAGAATAATCAAGAAACTGAATAAAATGGAAATAATTGGTTCAGTTTCAATGACTTGTAGTTTAGTGTTTCCAAAACTAAATGAAGTGTTTCCTGTCCCTCAGCTGCCCCGGCCCTGCGTACCCCTCTGTCCATCGCAGGTTCTTACGCCACCCCATTTGCCATGATGGGTCACCATGAGATGAACGGATCCCTGACGAGCCCCGGCGTCTATCCGGGTCTCATTTCACCTCAGATGAGCGCTGCAGCCGCTGCCGCCTATGGACGCTCACCAATTGTAACTATTCCAGCATTTTTTAACAGAATTTATCAGTCAAAATGTGGATTTACTGCACACATGTAAATGAACGAGGTTCCTTTTCTTCACACACATTCATCCAGCAGTTTGACACAGCAAGCCCTCAGTAGTGGCTCCATGAAGTATCTGCTGCAGCTGTAGGTTATGGAGTCTGTTTGCAAAATGACTTTGAGACACTTAAGCATTCATCCTGTATTTCCATAACTCATTGTGAATATTTCTGCTCGGCCGGCTGCTGCTTGTTGTGTGTACATAATGAGAAAGTACAAAGACGTCCCAGCTCCTTTACTTTGATGTTAGTTAGTTAGCATTCTAAAGGCTTAAAAAAAAGGCTCGCCCTCAAAATGCAGCTCCGTGTTTGAAAATCTCCCAGGCTTTCATTAGCATTAGCAAGTGGGATGTTGTAGCCTTGTGTAAAGCTCCTCTGTATGCAGCTGAGCTCAATCTGTGTCTTTCAAGGGATTTGCCTGGAAACGATGGTACGAGAGATCCTCCAGGCATTAGCACCTAAAGCTAGTCATAGACTGCACTTTGAATATTAGCTTAGTCTAATTTATCTTTGTAGGCTAATGGTTGTTTGTTAACTGCTCCCTGTTTTTACGTTTGCAGGCGGGGTTTGACCCTCATCCTCACATGAGAGCTCCAGGCCTGCCAGCCAGCCTCACTTCCATTTCTGGAGGAAAACCGTGCGTATTTGTGTTTTAATTTGCATTCAGAGAGTTTCTGTTAACAGATCTCATGACTTTGTAGCTCAGACTGACTGCCGTTCTCTTCTTCTGTCTTCCACAGAGCTTATTCCTTTCATGTAAGTGCTGATGGTCAAATGCAGCCCGTGCCCTTTCCTCCAGATGCACTGATCGGCCCGGGAATCCCACGCCACGCTCGCCAAATCAACACGCTGAGCCACGGGGAAGTGGTCTGCGCCGTCACCATCAGCAACCCCACACGTCACGTCTATACCGGCGGCAAAGGGTGTGTCAAGATCTGGGACATCAGCCAGCCGGGCAGCAAGAGCCCAGTGTCCCAGCTCGACTGTCTGGTAACTAACTGTTGTTGATGTTTGTTAAAATCACGAGACGAGGGGGTGAAATGTGTTGGTTCCAGTGATTTGCATGGGTCTTACTACCGTGGATGTTTCAAGTGACATCATGTACTCGTGTTTCATGAGGTCTCTGTGATTGGTCGCTTCATTAAGAGTTTTCTTGAGCATCAAATGTAGCCTCACTCCATATCCCAACAGACAAAGATGTGAATAATTCAGTAAAGTGTCTCACTGCTGTGCTGAAATAATCCTTGGTGAGGAAAAAAAAAAAGCCTGCTGAGTAATGATGTTCTGATTGGCCAACCCTGTCTGCCATTACCCAGCTCATTACTTCCTCCCAACTGCCTCCCGTTTCTCATTCTGATACTGTGGCTTCATGCCGTTCGGCTCAGATGGCCTCCAACACCCTTAAGGTGCGTCCAGAGTGTAATTGGGTCTTATAAAGCCATCAGGGTGCTGTTTTAATTCGACCAAGAGCTTCCATGGTTCTATTGATCTCCGTCTTCCTGCTCTCTTGGAGTCTGGCCAGCAGCTGCAGCTCCACTTTTTCTCTGCGTCTCTTGTTAAAGCTGACATCCACATCTTCACTGTAACATGGAAGAGAGTCGGCTGCAGTCTAAAAAACTTCCCTTGTCAAAAAAAAAAAAACTCCTCTTGAGCTTTAAGTGGAGAAGGTCTTAAATAAATGCACTGATGCTGATCTTTGTTGTGCAACAGAATTGGAATGGAGTTTTTTCCGAGCTTCCAAGTATCCTATTTAAATGTAGATAATTCATGTGTACAAAAAATGGGACAAATTACTCTCAGTCATCAAGATTGTGACGATACTCTGCCTTTGTTTCCGCTCCAGAACAGGGACAATTACATCCGCTCCTGCAAGCTGTTGCCTGATGGCCGCACCCTCATAGTGGGTGGCGAGGCCAGCACGCTGACCATCTGGGACCTGGCCTCGCAGACTCCCCGCATCAAGGCCGAGCTCACTTCCTCTGCTCCTGCCTGCTATGCTCTGGCCATCAGCCCTGACGCTAAGGTCTGCTTCTCCTGCTGCTCCGATGGAAACATCGCCGTGTGGGACCTCCACAACCAGACCCTTGTCAGGTCAGTGCTTTGGCCACGAATTCAAGGAACCTTTGTCTGTGTGTGTCCGTCTCTTCACTTACCTTGACATCAGATTGGCTTCAGACTTAGTGGGTGTGTTGCCAGGGAACCAATGAAATTCAGTGTCAAATATGAGGTCGTTTGGATGAGCGGTTGTTGAGGGACAGTTGATGTCTGTGGTACAACACTATCCTCAGTCCATCGCAGAGATGGCTGCACCTGGTCAAAGCATGGATTCTGTTGATTATCAACAGCAGAATGTCTTCTGTTTAGGGATAGCCTAGATATAGAATTAGCTAAATGTTTCTTCAGTCACTACTTATGGTAACGTATCCTCCACCATGCATCACCTCACGCTGTTAATCTGCCGTTTCCTATATCCTGTTTACTTTAACAGCCATGTATGAGCAGGAAAAAGTCTAAAACTAATGTCACACACAGTTTGCAAAACCGCTCCAGTTATTCTCGCTGCTCCACGCTGTTGCCCAGAATCTGACTGAATATTACTCTCAGTGAAGTGAATCAGTGTTGTAACTTTTTAAAGTCAAGTACTAAAAATACACTGATGACATTCATTTGTGTCATCTTAAAATTGAAATCCTGCATTTTTCTGCTCAGGCATCTGACAAATAGGGTCTATTATTAGTATTAATGTTATTAAACAGCAAAGACATGGATGTTTTATAATGATTAGATGATTCATCAGTGTAGATAGAGGGTGAGGGCTAATTATCTCCTTCAGCTGTGCTGCTTATACCTACAAGATATCAGCTATTTTAACGGTAGAGTTTTGATAACCCAACCTTTGTTATGGTTCCACTGAACAGTCGCTGCACCAGTTCTTCAAGTATTCTTTAATACACAGTTCAGTGTGTTTAGTAAAACAGATTATTGTTAGCAGTTGGCAGAGCTTTTCTCCTCAGTCCCTGACTTGTTGTTGCAGGCAGTTCCAGGGCCACACAGACGGAGCCAGCTGTATCGACATCTCCCACGACGGGACCAAGCTGTGGACCGGAGGCCTCGACAACACCGTGCGCTCCTGGGACCTGAGAGAGGGCCGACAGCTCCAGCAGCATGACTTTACCTCACAGGTAGAAAGAAGCTGAAATCAAATCCCTCTGCTCACAGATGAAGACAGCACCGCGTGTTCGGTTGTAAAACGAGCGTCTTTTACAGTTCTTGTTGTCCTGGTTGCAGATCTTCTCGTTGGGCTACTGTCCCACTGGGGAGTGGCTCGCTGTGGGAATGGAGAGCAGTAATGTGGAGGTTCTTCACCACACCAAGCCTGACAAGTACCAGCTGCACCTGCATGAAAGCTGCGTCCTCTCACTCAAGTTCGCCTACTGTGGTGAGTAACAGACCGAAAGACTCCCTAATGGGGGTACAGCACAGAGAAAGGAAAACAAAACTATGTCAGTGCCAAAGAGATTTAACTTCTAGTAGTTACACATACAGTGGTGGAAAGATCTTTTTTGGCTGCATCAGACAGACACAACCTAATACTAATGATAATTTTTTTGTTTGATTACAAGAAAACTAATACAACTACCACTAACAATTCTACCAAAGTGATCTAACACTCAAAATTTCTTATTGTTATGGAACCAATCAATTTTAAGATTTTAATGGCTTCTTTTTTTAGGATTTTTAACTTTAAAACCTTCACCTGTAGAGCTGTGAGTGTCTCCATCTCAGCAGCAGAGGACTGATGGTGTCCCAGAGCTGAAAGACACTTTATTAGGGGCAAAAAAACATGACATTTAGGGTTGTTGTGTAATTTGTTTTTGTAGCTTTCATAATGTATTTGTGGTCATTTTGTTGTTTCTGTGAATCTTCTAAGAGAATATCAAAGCCCTGAGCTAAAATGCCAGCGACTGCCCTGCTCTTGCATGTGTTCTTTACACTCATCAGGCCAGAAACCACATCTTCACACTGTCTGATGGTCTGATTTTTACCGCAGCTGGTTAATGGAGCTACAAATGAGGAAACAAACATTTCTTTGGACGTTGAGATGATTCAGTGAATAAAGTGCTGTTTACTTCTGAGGAGGGCAGCTTGTTTGTAGGAACTGCAGTAAATATTCAGTCAGCTTTGTGTTGCTCTGCAAAGGCTGTTACTTTATAAATAAGTTCATTAGTGAAAGTCGATGCTTTTTTCACTTCAGATTTTTGTGCCTGTTGGGCAGACCAGCTGGTTTCAAGTTGAGGCCGAGACAAATGAGGTTTTACTCTTGCTTCACTCTTTCTGTCGGCGTTGGTTTGGCCTCAGCAGATCCCCCACAGCACACACTCATATCTCTGCCTGGTTCATTCAGACGCCGCTTCAGAGCTCTCGCTGTCACTAATTAAATCATTAGCCAACTAGTCAGTTGGGTAATTAATCAGAGGGTGATTTAAATAATTATCTGAGAGGAAGTGGGGCGAGTCTCCTTCATTATGAGCATTTTATGATTGCTGATGTTCTGCTGTTTTCCTCTCTCAGCTTTTATGGCTATCGATGAGGTTATTACAGAGTCTCCTGTCAGCTGTGGAGTAAATCTGTTGTAAACACACCTACCTTCATTGTGTTTGCAGGTAAATGGTTTGTGAGCACAGGGAAGGACAACCTGCTGAACGCGTGGAGGACTCCTTACGGTGCCAGCATCTTCCAGGTAACCTGAAGAAACACAAACACAACAGAAAAATAGGATCCAATATGTCACATTATTTCTAGGAAAGGCATAAAAACTCTCCTGTGCAGATCGTTTATACATGAGGATCAAAAAGAAAAACACTGGCTGTTTGTGTTTAGTCCTCCAACTAACAGACTGTCAGATCAACAGAAACGTAATCTTAACCAACATGATAAAATCTGTAGTCCTAGCCTCACGTTTCTCTGTTGGTCAAACAAAATAAGTCTAAGAAGTTGCAGTATGCACTTTAGAGTAATGATTTGGTGATTAATCAACAGTAAAAGAACTGTTAGCCGGTGCTCTGCTCTTAAATCTAAAGTAAATGAAGAATTATTTTCCTTAAATCAATATTTTTAAAGTGTTTTTTCACTCAGTCTAAATAAAGTGTCAGTACGTAACATCATCCTGCTGTTTATTCTAGCACTGATTTTTGTTTTCACTCATTATTTGTCAGGTTTAGAAAAATGTTGTACTTTGGTGTAAAACAAAACGCTCTCAGAACCTGTTTGAAGCTTCTGGGTTACCACGGCAACAAGTCCATCTAATAGGAGCAGCAGTTAAATGTAACTGAGGATGCAACATCGTTGTATAGGAACAGAATTAGATGCTAATTCAACAGATGTACACTAAATTAAAGAAACTCATTTACTACATGGTTCTGGATGTATATAATCGTTAAATCATTAATCAAGACAAAACGCCACCAACATACTGACTGTACTTGGAGATTTCTGAGTGTTGACTTTTGCTGATTTTGCCTTCCACAGTCGAAGGAGTCGTCCTCTGTCCTGAGCTGCGACATCTCGGCAGATGACAAATACATCGTGACAGGATCCGGGGACAAGAAGGCCACCGTCTACGAGGTCATCTACTGAGTCCTGCTCTGCTCCAGCACTTCTACTGAGATGACTTTTCCTTTTCCGCTCACCAACCATCTGTGGACTACAGCAGATTTCTCAACCTGTTTTCACGGAGACTGGAGGCGCTCTCTGCCTGAGGAAGCTTCTTCTGGAACATAGCTAACTTTTTTTGTCCTGATATTGTGGAGGGTTTATTTTTGGGTTGCACATTTTTGTGACTTCTGAATTTTTTTGTTCTTTCTGGAATATTTGGGTGAAACCCGTTGAAGCGGCGCTTCATTTCCGAGGAACTCGTTGCCCAGACGTCTTGTGCAAAGTGTACATACTGGATTACATAGAAGACATTTTATATATATTAAAAAAATATATATATTTTCATGTCCTGGGTGTACTTGTGATGATTTTTTTGGCCCACTCTGTCTTATGACCATGATATACGAGTGGGAAATCAGAACATAGATTAGAACTTTTTAACAGTTTTGCTCTTTGATTTTCTTAAAGCACATTCTGCGGCTGATCTTTTCAGAAATCAAACTTGAGGAGCACGAAATTTGTAAACAAGGACGCTTTGTGGAGATTTTCAGATGGCCTTTTGTTCAGTGCTCTTACCCGAGGATGTGGTCGGATGTGGAACTCGGAGCCTCCGGCTGCTTCAGACCGCCGTGGGACGCTGTGATTCAGGAAGAGAGATGGATGTAAATTTAATTCATATATATAAAAGAAAAACATTTTAAAGTGTACTAAGTGGTCTGTCTGTGCTATCTTTCTCCCCGTTTGTTTTACCTTGTTAGATTCTGGGAGATAGGGAAGGTTTAGCCTAACCCTTGGACCTCATTTGGCAGCAGAAGCACGGCAACGGACTGAATGACGATGTGCTTCTCGCTACATAACGTGGATATTGAATCGCTTCATTGATTTCTTGGCTACAGACTGAACTCAAACAGACCAATCTGCACTATTGGAACCCCTCTGCCCGTTGTATCTTATCAATATTCCTGGAACATGTGTGGCTGGCCGTGGCGCCGAGGCAGACAGACGTTTGACCTGATCGACGACACACATCGGTATGTCTCTGTAAACGCCTGAGAGGAACGGCACTTAGATGTAAACACAAGAAATACTCCATTTAGCAAATCAGACGCGAGGACAGTGAATAATTGTGGTTTTACACTGTGCTCTCGATCCTGTCAGCATTTCCCACCAGAAAATAAAATGGGTGAAGTGCACCAGTCCCTCTGAATCACACCAAAGTATGTAGCAAATGCTGTCAGCACTGAAAAGAAATGTACAGTTGTTAATAAATCAATAAAACAGTTTTTCTAGAATTCCTCGTGATTCAACCGACTGTTTCATCAGACGTTCGTGTTGAGGGAATATTTTAGGTAATTTTGCTTTCTGGACGTCACTTTTCAGTCAGTAGACGGTTAGCTTAGCATCCAAGCAGATTGGAAACAGGGAAACACAGTTAGCTTGTTTAAAGGTAACTGAACCCACCTTGTTTGTTTAATCAGCACAAGTTTAAACACGACAAATCTGCTGTGAGATTTTTGGACTGGAGGTTATTTCCTCTCAGAGGCATGTTGAGGTATTCCTTCGGAAAACATACATGACAGAAAAGTATATTTATATTCACATTTGACTACTTTTGGGGATCAAAGTAATGAACAAAAACGAGGCTTCAGCTTTTCTTCCCCAGAACTTCACTCCTGTCAAGAGGTTTGAGAATCAAGAACCGGTTCCAAAATACTGTCTCCTGTTACTCAGTCCATTTATCAGAATAAACTGTGAGTCTAACATTCTTCTCAGTTGCCAGACAGATGTGCAATGCAGGAGAAAACACAAATACCACATCATCAAATTCCTGTTTCAAAGCTGTGACTGAAGGTATTTAACCCTCTTGACCCCAAACAACTGCTGAGCATTATTTACTCCTGTCACATTTTTCCTCACTGAGTGAAAAACGTCACAGAAACGTCATAGGTTAGTATGTCGTCCAAAGTGTGACTAAAAAGGTAACAGTTTAGTATGTCGTCCAAAATGTGACCAAAACGTCATAGTTTTGTATATCGTCCAAAATGTGACCAAAAAAGTCATAGTTTAGTACGTCGTTCAAAATGTGACCAAAAACATAACAGTATGTGGTCATCACATCAGACATCAGAACAGTATGTGGTCCAACATTTGACCAAAAACGTCGTAGTTTAGTATGTCGTCCAAAATGTGACCAAAAACGTAATAGTTTAGTATGTTGTCCAAAAAGTGACTAAAATGTCATAGTTTAGTATGTCGTGCAAAATATCACACAAATGTCATAGTTTAGTATGTCGTCCAAATTGTGACAGAAACGTCATAGGTTAGTATGTCATTTCATCATATGGCACGTTTTTACAACATGTTTGAAAAATCGCATTTTTTTTCGACATAGTATAGTAAGGCGTTTTTTTTCTGCCAAAATTCATGATGATTTTTTTTTCAAAGAAAACCTTTCTGGAGTGTTTTTCACGGCCTCCTTTACATTATTTCATCATATGGCACGTTTTTACAACATGTTTGAAAAATCGCATTTTTTTTCGACATAGTATAGTAAGGCGTTTTTTTTCTGCCAAAATTCATGATGATTTTTTTTTCAAAGAAAACCTTTCTGGAGTGTTTTTCACGGCCTCCTTTACATTATTTCATCATATGGCACGTTTTTACAACATGTTTGAAAAATCGCATTTTTTTTCGACATAGTATAGTAAGGCGTTTTTTTTGCGCCAAAATTCATGATGATTTTTTTTTCAAAGAAAACCTTTCTGGAGTGTTTTTCACGGCCTCCTTTACATTATTTCATCATATGGCACGTTTTTACAACATGTTTGAAAAATCGCATTTTTTTTCGACATAGTATAGTAAGGCGTTTTTTTTCTGCCAAAATTCATGATGATTTTTTTTTCAAAGAAAACCTTTCTGGAGTGTTTTTCACGGCCTCCTTTACATTATTTCATCATATGGCACGTTTTTACAACATGTTTGAAAAATCGCATTTTTTTTCGACATAGTATAGTAAGGCGTTTTTTTTGCGCCAAAATTCATGATGATTTTTTTTTCAAAGAAAACCTTTCTGGAGTGTTTTTCACGGCCTCCTTTACATTATTTCATCATATGGCACGTTTTTACAACATGTTTGAAAAATCGCATTTTTTTTCGACATAGTATAGTAAGGCGTTTTTTTTCGCCAAAATTCATGATGATTTTTTTTTCAAAGAAAACCTTTCTGGAGTGTTTTTCACGGCCTCCTTTACATTATTTCATCATATGGCACGTTTTTACAACATGTTTGAAAAATCGCATTTTTTTTCGACATAGTATAGTAAGGCGTTTTTTTTGCGCCAAAATTCATGATGATTTTTTTTTCAAAGAAAACCTTTCTGGAGTGTTTTTCACGGCCTCCTTTACATTATTTCATCATATGGCACGTTTTTACAACATGTTTGAAAAATCGCATTTTTTTTCGACATAGTATAGTAAGGCGTTTTTTTTCTGCCAAAATTCATGATGATTTTTTTTTCAAAGAAAACCTTTCTGGAGTGTTTTTCACGGCCTCCTTTACATTATTTCATCATATGGCACGTTTTTACAACATGTTTGAAAAATCGCATTTTTTTTCGACATAGTATAGTAAGGCGTTTTTTTTGCGCCAAAATTCATGATGATTTTTTTTTCAAAGAAAACCTTTCTGGAGTGTTTTTCACGGCCTCCTTTACATTATTTCATCATATGGCACGTTTTTACAACATGTTTGAAAAATCGCATTTTTTTTCGACATAGTATAGTAAGGCGTTTTTTTTCTGCCAAAATTCATGATGATTTTTTTTTCAAAGAAAACCTTTCTGGAGTGTTTTTCACGGCCTCCTTTACATTATTTCATCATATGGCACGTTTTTACAACATGTTTGAAAAATCGCATTTTTTTTCGACATAGTATAGTAAGGCGTTTTTTTTGCGCCAAAATTCATGATGATTTTTTTTTCAAAGAAAACCTTTCTGGAGTGTTTTTCACGGCCTCCTTTACATTATTTCATCATATGGCACGTTTTTACAACATGTTTGAAAAATCGCATTTTTTTTCGACATAGTATAGTAAGGCGTTTTTTTTGCGCCAAAATTCATGATGATTTTTTTTTCAAAGAAAACCTTTCTGGAGTGTTTTTCACGGCCTCCTTTACATTATTTCATCATATGGCACGTTTTTACAACATGTTTGAAAAATCGCATTTTTTTTCGACATAGTATAGTAAGGCGTTTTTTTTCTGCCAAAATTCATGATGATTTTTTTTTCAAAGAAAACCTTTCTGGAGTGTTTTTCACGGCCTCCTTTACATTATTTCATCATATGGCACGTTTTTACAACATGTTTGAAAAATCGCATTTTTTTTCGACATAGTATAGTAAGGCGTTTTTTTTCGCCAAAATTCATGATGATTTTTTTTTCAAAGAAAACCTTTCTGGAGTGTTTTTCACGGCCTCCTTTACATTATTTCATCATATGGCACGTTTTTACAACATGTTTGAAAAATCGCATTTTTTTTCGACATAGTATAGTAAGGCGTTTTTTTTCGCCAAAATTCATGATGATTTTTTTTTCAAAGAAAACCTTTCTGGAGTGTTTTTCACGCCCTCCTTTGCATTATTTCATCATATGGCACGTTTTTACAACATGTTTGAAAAATCGCATTTTTTTTCGACATAGTATAGTAAGGCGTTTTTTTTCTGCCAAAATTCATGATGATTTTTTTTTCAAAGAAAACCTTTCTGGAGTGTTTTTCACGGCCTCCTTTACATTATTTCATCATATGGCACGTTTTTACAACATGTTTGAAAAATCGCATTTTTTTTCGACATAGTATAGTAAGGCGTTTTTTTTCTGCCAAAATTCATGATGATTTTTTTTTCAAAGAAAACCTTTCTGGAGTGTTTTTCACGCCCTCCTTTGCATTATTTCATCATATGGCACGTTTTTACAACATGTTTGAAAAATCGCATTTTTTTTCGACATAGTATAGTAAGGCGTTTTTTTGCGCCAAAATTCATGATGATTTTTTTTTCAAAGAAAACCTTTCTGGAGTGTTTTTCACGGCCTCCTTTACATTATTTCATCATATGGCACGTTTTTACAACATGTTTGAAAAATCGCATTTTTTTTCGACATAGTATAGTAAGGCGTTTTTTTTCTGCCAAAATTCATGATGATTTTTTTTTCAAAGAAAACCTTTCTGGAGTGTTTTTCACGGCCTCCTTTGCATTATTTCATCATATGGCACGTTTTTACAACATGTTTGAAAAATCGCATTTTTTTTCGACATAGTATAGTAAGGCGTTTTTTTTGCGCCAAAATTCATGATGATTTTTTTTTCAAAGAAAACCTTTCTGGAGTGTTTTTCACGGCCTCCTTTACATTATTTCATCATATGGCACGTTTTTACAACATGTTTGAAAAATCGCATTTTTTTTCGACATAGTATAGTAAGGCGTTTTTTTTCTGCCAAAATTCATGATGATTTTTTTTTCAAAGAAAACCTTTCTGGAGTGTTTTTCACGGCCTCCTTTACATTATTTCATCATATGGCACGTTTTTACAACATGTTTGAAAAATCGCATTTTTTTTCGACATAGTATAGTAAGGCGTTTTTTTTCTGCCAAAATTCATGATGATTTTTTTTTCAAAGAAAACCTTTCTGGAGTGTTTTTCACGCCCTCCTTTGCATTATTTCATCATATGGCACGTTTTTACAACATGTTTGAAAAATCGCATTTTTTTTCGACATAGTATAGTAAGGCGTTTTTTTTGCGCCAAAATTCATGATGATTTTTTTTTCAAAGAAAACCTTTCTGGAGTGTTTTTCACGGCCTCCTTTACATTATTTCATCATATGGCACGTTTTTACAACATGTTTGAAAAATCGCATTTTTTTTCGACATAGTATAGTAAGGCGTTTTTTTTCTGCCAAAATTCATGATGATTTTTTTTTCAAAGAAAACCTTTCTGGAGTGTTTTTCACGGCCTCCTTTACATTATTTCATCATATGGCACGTTTTTACAACATGTTTGAAAAATCGCATTTTTTTTCGACATAGTATAGTAAGG